>LR812519.1:42878943-43151443 GCA_903798195.1 Danio kyathit | reverse complement strand
TCACTGCCGTTCATACCTTTTTAATTTAGTGGGTAATTTGTATGAATTTGTACAATTTCATTAATATATCTTAGTACAATTTAGCTTATCCTTTAATGCCGGTTGAGTTTAGGGGCCCTTTAATAATCGTACGTTTTCGTGAAATCATATGAAATCATACGAAATAGACACTTTTCCACTAATATGCAAATTAGGTACATTTCCTTGTAAGGATGGCAAAATCTCTCCATAATATTAAACCATGAGAACTGTTATTAAATGCCACAAGAACTGTCAGGCACTAAAACAATAAACTTTCTAATCTGATAAGAAGATCAGCTAGGAAACCAGTTCTTCAAATGTCCCAGTCACCCATGCTGAGCCCCACTGCCACTCTACTTGACCTTCTCCTCCAGAGCAGCTCACTCACATTCCACACAAGAATGTCCAAGTATTTAATATGATGTATCTTGTGGCTCTATATTTATCTTTGGTGTTGTTTTAAATGTCTCTGTGTGATTGGTAAAGTTGTCTTATTTTCACTGTAATATTTTACAATTTTGGTCTCAGGACGAGCGTGGATTTAGGTTTTGACTTTGATAAGATCTTTGCCAGATGCTCCACTCCAGGGAAAATGGTCTTCACATCCACTCAAGACCAGGCAAAAGTCTTTGTGAAGCTTTTATTGTCTTGAATTGATGGTGATTTGAGTATTTAAGGGAATGCTGCAAAAGTGTCCATGGTATCCTGTAGTCAGGATACCCCGTTGCAGTGTGTGAGTCTTTGAGCTCTGCATCAAGGCTTATATGCTGCAATGTACTTCTACATGGTTAGGTATTAATCTCTAACTCTTAAATGTCTTTGGGTAATTGATATTGTACATTTCTGAATTGGCTTATCTTGTTTAATTATGTGAATTGGAATGGAAAATCTTTGCCTGACAAATAAATGTAAAATTCTTGTTTACCTATATCTCCTGAAATCATTGTAGTCGATTGTTTAGGCTGATGTTTCCATGGCCTAGGACCAGGATTGCTCATACACCCAGGCATAATGGATGGAGCATAGGCACAGCATTAGAGACCTGTTGATTTCTGACAATCACCGACTTAGTATAATATAATCTAGTGGCTAAATCAAACTTTTTTTATGTATGAGCAAGCATTGGGTGGCCTAATATTACTTAAAAAAAATTAGTTTACAGTTATATCCTCTATCCAAGAACCATGATGTAACTGACCAGCATACTGACTTTAAGGGATTTCGGATAAACGATGAATCATTAACTGAAAATAAGGATTTATTAGGTTAATTGATCTAAATTAGACCAAATCACAACCTATAAGGTGATCAGCTTGAATTGAATGAATCTAAATTGAAATTATTCTGAATAATAATGGAGTCAGATTAAGTTGGAAACAAATTAAAATAAATTTTAACAAATAAAAATGTTTTTTTTTCACATGTTCTAAAAGGCTTAGAACCATTAAACCTTCACCCATGCTGTTAGTTCCGTCATTGGACTAATAGACGGACCCTTACATCATCAAAAATCAGACTAGATGGTCCATCAATACTCATTTTACTTACTAATAAACCTTTGTGAATACAGTGTCAACTTCTAATATTCAAATACTTCATCTCTAAAGCTGCATTTACTCTGCAGATCTTGATGGTCAATTCCAATTTTGTGACTGTATCTGATTTTTTTTTTTTGATGACCAACTTACATCATCTTTTAAACGTGACTCGTATCTGATTGTCTGCATTTACACAGCAATGACAAAGATGCAATGACAAAAAAAAAAATCAAAAAAAAAAACGCTGACTGATACTGTAGCTGATAATAAAAAAGCCCTCTTTTCTCCATTCCTGTATTTAATGTGTTTGCAGGGTTTAATTTGTTTATTCTTTTTGACAGGTTGGTTTACTATCATTTATAACAGAAAAGTTCTCATTTTCCCATCTTCGTTTAATCTAGGCCTTTTTAAACCAGCAGGCATCTTAATCGTAATTTGCATGGTGTGATTTATGCGCATAATATATGTAACAGTTTTATATTAGTTTATATTGGTTACGTGGCAGAAGTTGATCTATCGCTCTCTCTCTCTCTCTTTCTCTCTCTCTCTCTCTCTCTCTCTCTCTCTCTTAGCTTTTTTAGTCCTTGTGTATTAGATTTAAAGTTTGGGACTGTGCTGAAGTCTGTTCTGAAATGAAAGCATCAGAGTTGACGTCATTCACTATGTTTTTTAATGATGCGCGACTTGTATTGACAGGTGAAAATTCAATCTACCTGCTTACACTGCAGACATGCAGGCACAAATTCGATTCATATTGGATACATTTATACATATGAACAAGGCCTGAATCTGATTTGAGTAAATCGGAATCCATGTGATTTTTTTCCTGCTTTGTACATGGGCCATATCCGATCTGTGCCACATGGGAGAAAAAAAAACAAAAAAACAGGAATTGAGTCACTTGAACCATGCAGTGTACAGTAAATGCAGCCTAACTGTCACCTAATACTCTATTAGTATAGTACTACTAGTATAGTAATACTATTAATACTCTAATGCAGTGATCATCAACTGGTGGCCCGCGGGCCGAGTTGGACTTCCCACGCTCAGAGCAAATGCATGACTGGCATCTGTGTGACAGTCGTCTGTGTGTGACAGTCTTACTAGCCAATCGAGTGAGCACACTTTCGTACTGCCCAATCAGAATTGCGCAACCGAACTATGCAAAACGCCAACAATAACAAACGGAAAGCGCTAACCGCTACATGAGGAGCGTCTTGCTAAAAAAAGCAGGGGTGTAGATTTTGCATGGACGGAGGGGACGCGGAATAGGACCAACTATTGAAATGTCCCCACCAATAATTTAATTGACTTAAAAAAAAATCACGCTGTCAATATTAACCTAGACATGTTAACCTAGAAAGGCTGTGCCTTTCCCTGCTGTCATGTGAGAGGCTGTAGCTGCGTTCAGGAAAGCAGCGCCTAAACAGCAGGTGAATTTCACGTGCAAGAATGAGGTGTGTGAGGTCTGTGACACACACAGGTGAGGATGGCGGCAGCAAAGGACATAAAGAGCTTTTTCAACGAAAAGTGTAAGTCACATAAACTCGAGTTCGCAACTGAATGAGTCCATCATGATAATCATGGCGTTAATGCTTGTGTTTTCCTCGCTTTAACGCAGAATAAACAGCTAAATGCAAAAGTATATCATCCCTGCCTTACAGTCCTCCTGATCTCTCAGAGTAACATGTGCAATTTCGGTTGAAACAGTTTGTCAGAAAAACTACAGCCTGTGCGCCATCTTAAATTAATACTCCTATATGAGACATGTTTCATTTGCACTACAGCTAAAATAAACGGAAGTCTTTATTAAACTCTCTCTTTATCAGTTAATAAACATTCTTTTAACACTACACTGTCAGGCCTGTAGCCAGCTTATTGAATGGGTTATTTTTGCAGTTATTTGCCTGATTTTCTATTTAATTATGAGGTATACATATTACATTTTAGTGACATTTTAAGAACTAATTTTTGCTGCATTATCTTGTCGGATGGTTATCATAAACACACTTTTGATGTACCAAAATATATTTTAAATCATTTTGTCAAATTGTAAGTACAATTTCAGAGATGTTTGCTAATATAAGTTAACATCTTTTAAGCTCCTTTTTTAACACTCACTGCATTTTAGCAGTAAGAAGCTAAAATACAGATTATTGAATTATTCACTTGACTACAGAATTAAATTGCAAATCAAATCAAAATCGCAATATCTGTCAAAAAAAAGAAAAGAAAATTGCAAAAGTATAAGAATTAAAAAGTCTAAACATTAAACATAATGTCAAGCCAAAATTAGATTTTTATTTGATTTTCTCCTTGGGGGTAGTTGGAGTGTAATTGCATAGTTACAACATGATTTGTAAAATAATCAATCAATCAAATCAATCAATCAATCAAAAACTTTCAATCAACCAATTCTAAACCAAAATCTGACCTAAATCCAAATCTATCTATCTATCTATCTATCTATCTATCTATCTATCTATCTATCTATCTATCTATCTATCTATCTATCTATCTATATCTATCTATCTATCTATCTATCTATCTATCTATCTATCTATCTATCTATCTATCTATCTATCTATCTATCTATCTGTTCATCCGTCCGTCCGTCCGTCCGTCCATCCATCCGTCCGTCCGTCCGTCCGTCCGTCCGTCTATCTGTTTTTTCAAGCTGTATCAAGTATCATAATTGCCAATTGAAAGTTTTCACACTAAGTTCACTGAATACCTTTAAACAGATAAAGTAAAGCATATATATTTTCATAGTTTTGTGTTTTTACTGTATGGAGCTAACTGCCAGAACATTGGTCAGTTAGTTTGTATAGTACATTACATTGCTGCCAATCCCCCCCAAAAAAGACAACTCTCATACCTGCATTGCAAGCCACACTGTCTTTATGTGCCTGATTAGCTTCCGCTTTAGTATAGAGCATATAACTCTCAAACTGGATTCCTGGAGGGCCGCAGCTCTGCACAGTTTTACTCCAACCCTAATCAAACACAGCTGATCCAATTAATCAACATGTTCAGGACTACTAGAGACTATTAAGTAGGTGTGAGTTGAAGGTGATTGGAGCTGAACTATGCAGAGCTGTGGCCCTCCAGGAATTGAGTTTGAGATCATTGGTATAGAGCATGAGTGACTGATTGCATTGAAAAGTGAACTTCATCGTAAGCTATGGACTATTGTCTCTTAAAATTTTTTATAATTCTGCATTTGTGCATAATGTGACTAAACTTTTTCTCTTTTAGGTTAGTTAGGGTTATCAAATGTGTTTCTATTATGCTTAATAGCAGAATAATGAGAGAGATATTTTTTGGAGAAATTGTTATAACTTTTCTTGAAAGTCAAGTTTACATACAATACGATTATTATGCCTCTGAAAAAGCTCAAATGATGGTGTCAAGGTTTTGGAAGTTCTCTGATATATATATATATATATATATATATATATATATATATATATATATATATATATATATATATATATATATATATATATATATATATATAATGCTGTTTGACAGAGAAAGGAGATTTTCACAGTGTGTCTGATAACATTTATTCTTCTGGAGAAAGTCTTATTTGTTGTATTTTGGCTAGAATAAAAGCATTTTTTATTTTTTTTTTTTTATTCATTTTAAGGTCAAAATTATAAGCCCCTTTAAGCTATATTTTTTTCAAAAGTCTACAGACAATTGTCTAACTACCCCAACATGTCTAGTTAACCTAATTAACCTAGTTAAGCCTTTAAATGTCACTTTAAGCTGTATAGAAATGTCTTTAAAAATATCTAGTAAAATATTATTTACTGTCATCATGACAAAGATCAAATAAAGGCAGCGGCTATTTGCACTAAGTGCAAATAGCAAGCGATGCTATTTACACTAAGTGCAAATAGCAAGCGATGCTATTTACACTAAGTGCAAATAGCAAGAGATGCTATTTACACTAAGTGCAAATAGCAAGAGATGCTATTTACACTAAGTGCAAATAGCAAGCGATGCTATTTACACTAAGTGCAAATAGCAAGAGATGCTATTTACACTAAGTGCAAATAGCAAGAGATGCTATTTGCACTCAGTGCTTATAGAATGTATATGCCATTTACAATGTGTTTATAGAAGGTAGACGCTATTGCAGTGTTACTAAAAGTATGATGCTATTTACACTAAAAAATTAAGCATAGTTTATTTAGCAAGTCTTGGTGTAAACAATTTTAATAATTGTTTTTGTCAATTATAGTTATAAGATGGTATTTACACTACATATTAATAAACAGTAAATGCTGTTTACAGTACACTTAAGTGTTAATAGATGGTAGATGCTGTTTACACTAAGTATTAGCAGTATATGCCATTTAAACAAAATGTTAGCAGAAGGTACATGTATGATATTTAACTGTATTAATAAAAGGGATATATTTGCACTAAGAGCTGAAGGAAAGTACACCTAAATGTTGCACTACACCTATCAACTAAACAAACAAAATATACTAATCAGTAAAAAAAAGTGCAGGATCAATTACTGTAGTTTAATTTTCAATCCTTGAAGACATCTATAGATATAACAATGTTAGGATTGTATGATTTGTTCTAAAATGTATAGAAACATTATAAATTAAATCTATATAGAAACAGACATGACACATATTAAAATAAACACAATTTATTTATTTTCTGTCATTCTTGTCATGAAAAGCATCATCGTCTGATGCAAGGCCTCTCCATTCTGGAAAACAATCAAAAAACAAACAAAAACAATAGTAAACAAATGAATGGCTAACTTGTAGTTGTCTCTGCAAATTAGGCTAAAACAACATTCACATGAACAACTCACTTATTCACTTTCCAATCTTCCAGTAAGTTTGTGTTGAATTTATTTTAACACATCTATGTCTTTCTGCTGGGTGAATTCATTTATTTTCTTTCTGGGATAAAACAATGGATTTATTTGTTAATTAGTTGTCTCTACATATTATGTTGCATTAAAACTACCAACAACATTGTAACATGTTCCTGCTCCGGTTTCAGTGGAGAGCTAGGAATTTCCAACAGCACAAGCAACAGTGATGTTTGATGACAAGATGAAGGCTTGCCTAATGATGTGATAAGTTATAAAATGTTTGTACACTAGTACTACAATAGATTGTACAACATAAGTTTAATGTTACTTTAAGAAAATGGTCAAAATATAATATCAAGTTGTATAATATAAAGTGGGCAACCCAGTGGCGCAGTAGGTAGTGCTGTTGCCTCACAGCAAGAACGTCGCTGGGTCGCAGGTTCGAACCTCGGCTGGGCTGGGTCAGTTGGCGTTTCTGTGTGGAGTTTGCATGTTCTCCCTGGGTTCGCGTGGGTTTCCTCCGGGTGCTCCGGTTTCCCCCCACAGTCCAAAGACATGCAGTACAGGTGAATTGGGTAAGCTAAATTGTCCATAGTGTATGAGTGTGAATGTGTGTGTGGAAGTTCCCAGAGATGGGTTGCGGCTGGAAGGGCATCCGCTGCGTAAAATCGTGCTGGATAAGTTGGCGGTTCATTCCGCTGTGGCGACCCCGCAAGGGACAAAGCCGACAAGAAAATGAATGAATGAATAATATAAAGTATATAAAGTTCTCATTAATTTACAGGTGCATCTCAATGAATTACAATGTCATCAAAAACAGTTGTACATTAAGTTATTCAATTAAAGAAGTGAAACACATACATAGATTTATTACACGTAGACTGATATATTTCTGTTTACTTCTTTTTATTTTGATGACTGTGGCTTACAGCTAATCAAATCTCAGAAAACTGTAATATTACTTAAGACCAATAAAAGAAAAAGGATTTAACACAGAAATATTGAACTATGAATATGTACAGCACTTAATATTTGTTCAGGGCTATTTTGCATGAATTACTCCAGCAATGTGACAGTTGGTGGCACTGCTGATGAAGCCCTGGTTTCGCTAATAGTGGCCTTCAGCTCTTCTGTGTTGTTGAATTTGGTGTCTCATATATTTTTCTTCACAATGCACAATAGTTTCTTTCATAAGAGTTTTTGGTCGGGGGAGCTTGCTGGCCAGTCACATACAGGGATACCTTGGGCCTTAAAACACATACTTTTTGCAGTGTGGACAGGTGCCAAGTCCTGTTGGAAAATCAAATTAGGATCTCCATAAAGGTTTGATTTTTCCAGCAGGACTTGGACACCTGTCCACACTGCAAAAAGTACTAACACCTGGTTTAAGGACCATGCTATGCCTGCATTTGATTGGCCAGCAAACTCACCTGATCTAAGACTCAAATAATCTATAGTAAACAGAAAGATGTGAGACACAAGACCCAACAACACAGAAGAGCTGAAGGTTCTTATCAGAGCAACCTGGGATTCATAAGACCTCAACAGTGCCATAAACCGACTTCCTCCATGTCATGTGACATTACTGAAGTAAATCATAAAAACAAGAACTGATTGCTGTACTTGTTCATACCTTTCAGTAGTCCAACATTTGTGTTACAAATTCTTTTTTATTGGTCATAAGTAGTATTCAAATTTTCTGAGATACTGAATTGAGTTTTCATTAGCTGTAAGCCACAATTATAAAAATAAAAATAAATAAACACTTGAAATAAATCAGTCTGTGTGCAATAAATCTTGATAATAAAGGAGTTTCACTTTTTTTAATTGAATTACTGTAAGTAATCATCTTTTTGATGTCATTCTGATATATTGAGATGCTCCTGTATATTATTTGTGATCACATTTTCTAAAGAGATGTCTAGACATGCAGTGTAGAGTACCATTACAACTAGACTAACACTAGAGACGTCTACAGGAAACCTGAAGTATAGAGACAAGTGACATTTTATGTGAAAACTAATTTAAAAACGCAGTTTACCTAGTTAATTTACTCACTCTCAGACCATCCGAGGTGTAGGTGATTAATTTGCCTTTGACTTTTCAAAAGATATTGACCATCAATTTGTATCATATGAATCCCCAAGAACCATGGGTAAAAATATGTTTTACTGTCCCACTGGAGTACAAGGTAATCTACAGCTTGTGGCCTGAGGAGGAGTAAATTAACAGCACATTTGCATTGTTGGATGAACTGTCCATTTCATCTGAGATGAGCCAAAACAGCTACACACCTTGGATTTAATTTTAAAGTAAAACGTTCATTCATTCATTCATTTTCTTTTCGGCTTAGTCCCTTTATTAATCAGGGGTCGCCACAGTGGAATGAACCGCCAACTTATCCAGCACATGTTTTACGCAGTGGATGCCCTTCCAACCACAACCCAACACTGGGAAACAGCCATACACACTCTTGCACACACTCACATACACTACGGCCAATTTAGCTTACCCAATTCACCTATAGAGCATGTCTTTGGACTGTGGGGGAAACCAGAGCATCTGGAGGAAACCCACGCCAACACAGGGAGAGCATGCAAACTCCACACAGAAATGCCCAGCCGAGCTCGACCCAGAGACCTTCTTGCTGTGAGGCGAACATGCTACCCACTGTGCCACTGCGTTGCCCTAAAATAAAACAATAAAAAAAATAAAAAAGTTTAATTCTGCATTGTATCATCAATTATTTGGCAACTAACCATTAGCAGAAAAACACCACAACTTGACCCAGCAGTTTGTAGCATGACATAAATTGAACTTGATGTCCAGCCCTCCTGGATTTCTATTAACAAACAAGCTCATGTCGTTGTGAAATTGCTGTTAGAAAGAAAAAGAGTCACTGTACAGCACTACAGTAAAAGGACAACAATTAAGAATAACACACACAAACCAACTACTACTACAAAATCTTGAACACAGGATAGCATATAATACATACCACCAATGGAACAGGAATCCACGTTGCTTTGCTGTACTTTTGGGTGAATTAGATAGAAAGACTTTGTGCTCTGGAATGTTGAAAGCAACTTAGAACGGTTGACTGAACCTGCACACTAGTAGAAAAGCCCATTGGAAATCCTGAAATTGCACCTGTAAAAAAGTGATTTAAAAAAGATTTGTATATCCAAAGTGATTATAGATGGAAAAGAGAAAAAACAATATAAATTATTTGCCTTATCATACATCCATGTTTTAGTCTCTTTTCCTCCAAAATTGCCCAAGGAAACACTGATAGACAAACACTTTAGTCTCTGATTTTGAGGCCAGGATGTGCAGATAAGCATGAACAACCTAAACAAAAAGAAACAAGGTCAATAGTTATTAAAGTACAATCAGTACACATTTTTATTCAGTATTAGATTATGAAATTATTAACTTAATATTGAATAAAAGGTAGTACAGATATTAAATTAAAATCACCCAGTAGGTGGCGGTATGACACCATCTTAAGGCATTAATGGATCAGTAAATAATAATGATGAAATTAATGATGCATTTATAGATGACTTTTTACCAGGTAACATGAAAAGATTTAATAAAGATTTTTATTTTACTCATACTGGAACATTTACAAATAATAGATAATATAAATGTATATGCATAGCAGCATCAAAGTAATAAATACATTCATTATTGAGGAAATAAACTGAATTAATAAGTGAAAAGGTTGAAAATATATACTTTAATTGATAAACAATAGTTTACTCATAATAGTTTTTCAAACTCAGAAATCAGTTTGGTATTAAAAAAAGAAATATTTGGACACATGTTTAATAACTTAGTAGTCTTAAAATCACAATATGCAATGTTAATATTTTCAGTTGTAAATTTTCCCAAGTATTCCATTCATTCAAAGATAAACTGGAACTAACAATACACTGATACTTAACAGTATATTCTTCATTTCCTGAAAAACAATTAAACATCAACATCGTTTACTACCATTAGTAGAGAAAAATATCATTTTAGTTTAGTTTTTCCTGAAATAGCCAAAATATAAAAAGAGGCAAGCTATACCTGACACTTTTAACTTGGTTTTATGAAATCTCTCATACTGTTCCTGTTATGTGTACAAATGCTGAAATTTAGAGACACTCACTAAATATGTGAATCTCAAAACTCCAACCTCAAGCCAAATTTATGCACATTGATTGAAGTGAGTGTATAAAAATAAATAAATAAATAAAAAACAGCCTGTGCTGGTAAGGCATGTTTAGGTGCTGGTCTCAAAACGAGCAAACCTGCATCAACACCTACATCCCCAGCATATGCTGTTTTTCACCAGGAAAGCATTGAAGCAAAAATCAAAAAGTAATAAGGACGCAGGAATCAATCAAACTTATAATATGAAATTAATTTTGCTCAAAAATTAGATGGTCACATGCCCAAAAATTAGAATAGGAAGCATAGCAGCAGTAAAGATTAGAAAAATGCACTTGAGAAATGAATTTTACGTTGCATACAATATTGTGTGTTTGTAAGTAATACAAGTAGAACACATCGTGTCACATAAATAGCTTTTTCGATGGTATATCGCAGCAATATGCCAATTCAGTAATGCAAATCATGATTCTTATCATCCCTATTATTAGCATAATGTTACAAAACAAGACACGCCATCTACATGATGTGGAAATAACCAACTAAACACATAATACCACTTGTAACATCCATGGCCGTTAAAAAAAACATTTAACAGAACTATAAAAATGCAATAAAGTTAAAAACAGAACTTACCAAGAAATTAGCAGGTTAACGCGTTCCTCCGATTCACTTCACCGCATACATCCAACGTCTGATCATCAATCCCATGACTCCGCTCGCGCAAAATTCAAATATTCGCGCCTTAATTTGACCAGCATTTGACCCCGATTGAGGCACGTCGCGACAGTTTTGACCTTGGTTAAACCTACCGTGGGCGGAGTTAGTGTAAATAGCCTCTGCCAACAAGGCGGGCTATTTACACTTAGTGCAAATAGTCACTCCGTCAAATAAATCAGTTATTAGTGATGATGAGTTATTAAAACTGTTATGTTTAGAAATGTTTTGAAAAAATATTCTCTCTGTTAAACAGAAATTGGGGGGGGGGGGTAATAATTCTGACTTCAACTGTATATATATTGTGGCGAGTACTCCTCTCCGACAGTGAGCCATATTCCCTTCACCTAGACTCACCTCATCAGCATCAGCACCTGCAAACAATCAGAGGAGCTACAACTCAGTGAGCTACAACCTCCGAACTTACCAGACGCTACCTATTGTGCACCCCTTAATCACTATCCAGAAGCCTCCTGAGCACTGCTTACCTTTCCACTGCACTCACCTTCTGGATATTGGTGTAAATAAATCACCCTCTGGGGCTTTTGCTTGAATATCCGCAGTATTTGTGTTGTATTTGATTCCTCTTCATGCCACAATATATATATATATATATATATATATATATATATATATATATATATATATATATATATATATATATATATATATATATATATACATATATGTATATATATACATATATACATATATATATATATATATATATATATATATATATATATATATATATATATATATATATATATATATAACACAATCACCACACAATGATGATAGTTTTAGAAATATAGGTTATATACAATGTTTTATTTATAACACTGTAAAAATGGCTAAATCTCTCGAGAATATCAGACCCTAAGAACTATTATGGAATTTCATGAGACAAGACCCCAAGAATTGCTATGCAATACAACAATAAGCTTTCTGATCTGAGAAGTGATCAGGAAACCAGCTGTTCAACTATTATTTTCAAATCATCCTGATTAAATCTTTCTGATTGAATGTCTTTGACAATATCAGGGAAGAATGCAGGAATGCACTCTTCTCCTTTTACCCCAAGCTCCCCTTCTGGACCTTTAAGCAGATCATTCACATTCCACATACAAATGTCCAAGGTTTTAATATGGTGTATCTTTTAACTCTATATACATGTTTGGTATCATTTTAAATGTCTCTTTGTGATTGATAAAGTGGTCTTAATGTCACTGTAATATTTCACTGGTTTCACTATTTAAGTATTAGCTAACCCTACATCCTCTGTCTAACTTCAGAGTGTCGACATACTGTCCGTGAGAAGACACGCAAAACCTGGGGCATGAAACTATGAGCGGCGTTGGGTCCCTAATGAACGTATAAACTTAAGAGTATGGAAACAGATATAGATCAAAACTCTAAATTAAGTCATAATGATTATAGTGATCCGTTCCTACAATTAGAAATACTGTACAGTCTAAATTTTACGATTACTTAAAATTGGAGTCAGATTAAATTCGGACCTAAAAAACGAATATAAATAAATTCTAATAAATAACAAAATTCTTTTCACAAACACTAGAAAAGGCTTACATGCATTTAACCTTTGACCATGCTGTTAGTTTCGTCATTTGGGCTGAAAGATGGACTTCTACAACACAATCACCACAATGTCACAATAATATAACAATTTTATTATATTTACATGCTTTCCCATATCTTATCCATCAAACTTTCTGTCAATATGATATTCAAACTTCATGGGAGAACCAACAAGAACCAATTATTTGATTTAAGAATCATTAAATTGAATAACAAGTCATTAAACAGCCCTTATTTATTTATAATAATAGTTGTATAGATTCATTACTAACTACTTGTATGTACTTTTTAGAGCTTACAGGGTGTCCGCAGGGTTTTAAAAAGTCTTAAAACTCAAAAGTCACATTTTAGGCCTTAAAAAGTCTTAAATCTACTAAAATATTGTGCTGTAGGTCTTAAATCTTTTTAACAGCTCTTAATTTTTCTTTGTTTAAGTATAGCTACCCAATTTAGCCATTAACACCCATACAATCACTAGAATCCATCTAAAAAAAATGTTTTAACTTTTTATGTAAAATTGCATTGAATTACTTTCCTCACAGTAACATTTGCTTAAAAGTTATCCATTTATTTACTGCAGAGGATACTGACCTATATATATATATATACACGCACGCACGCACGCACACACACACACACACACACACACACACACACACACACACACACACACACACACACACACACACATATATATATATATATATAGAGGTCAGGTCAGTATCCTCTGCAATAAATAAATGGATAACTTTTATTTAAATACATATATTTTTCCCCAATTTCTGTTTAAAGGAGATAATATTTTTTCATCACATTTCTAAACATAACAGTTTTAATAACTCATTTCTAATAACTGATTTATTTTATCTTTGCCATGATGACAGTAAATAATATTTAACTAGATATTTTTCAAGACACTTCTATACAGCTTAAAGTGACATTTAAAGGCTTAACTTAATTAGGTTAACTAGGCAGGTTAGGGTAATTAGGGAAGTTATTGTTGGTTTTGTGTCATAGACTATCGAAAAAAAAAAGCTTAAAGGGGCTAATAATTTTGTCCCTAAAATGGCTTTTAAAAAAATAAAAACTGCTTTTATAGTAGCCGAAATAAAACAAATAAGACTTTCCCCAGAATCATTTTTTTTTTTTTATCAGAAAATTTCATTGCTCTGTTAAATATCATTTGGGAAATACTTAAAAAAAAAAAAAAACCAAAATGGGGATAATAATTCTGATTCAACTATATCTATCTATCTATCTATCTATCTATCTATCTATCTATCTATCTATCTATCTATCTATCTATCTATCTATCTATCTATCTATCTATCTATCTATCTATCTATCTATCTATCTATATATATACTTTTTTATTATTAAATTATTGTTACAGTAGACTGAAGTAATTGACAGCTGTTTTGTTCTATTCCTGGTAAGGGTTATAGGGTATATGAATGGATTTATTTGAAAATTAATAAAAAAATATTTAAACTAAATTATTATTTTAATTTTTTTAATACATTTTAATCATTTTTGGACAGGGCAAGTGAAAATCTTTTCTAACTGGGATATTGGAAAAATCGCATTTAGCCCTGTATAAGTCTAAAATTTCATTCATAATGGTCTTAAAAATGTCTTAAAAAGTCTTAAATTTAACTTTGTGAAACCTGCAGAAACCCTGGCTTAGATGTTTTGGTTCATTTTCATAATCTGCACTGAAACATGCTGTTAAAACACTATATTCTTTTGTGTCCCACAGAAGAAAGCAAAGCATTATCAGTTTGGACCAACATGACGGCGAGTAAATGATCTGTTCCTTAAAAGTGTTCACAAACGTCCTGTCACGACCTCAGTGGCACTGATTAAACTGAACATCATCGAGTTTTACTGAGACTAAAACTGTGCCGTGTCTATCCTTCATCCACACACACACACACACACCCGTGTGTGTTCTGCTCTCTCTGTCTTTGCCAACCACTGACACACAGCTATAGATTGTGCCTCCCTCTCAATCAATGCAAACCCACTTAGTCTACAGAGACGAGCACAGGCGCATTTCTCCACATCTGCGCTGACTTCTTTATTTTCATCACCAAAGCAAGGTCATTGGAGCTCATCTAATAAAACAGAATATGATGCAAAGATCTGTCTTTTCATACAGTGCACGCAGATGAAGAAGATGTCAATTGCTCTGTCATCACTCGCGTCCCTGTCAGGTGGGAAGGACAAATTTATGCACTGAGGCCTAGCGGTTTGAAAGCATTGGAATTGCAAAGAGGATTGTGGGGATCTTTTGTATAATCAGCCCCGGGAATGACTATTGATTTCTGTTAGAGGTTTCTGGAGAAGAACCAGAGCCCTTGATTGCACATTCATGCCATATAGATATTCTGGCAAGTGTTGAATTGGGAGGACTGTCTGGTCCAGGCATGTCACAAGCTTCTAGGCTGGGCCTTGCCGGGAGATAAGAAGAAAACACACGCATGCACACATGCAAATGCTCCCTGTCACACATTTTTTTCATGCCATGCACACCCTATTGAACTTTGTCCAGCGACGGCGGTGGATCTTGGAAAAGCAATTAACACATTCATCAGCTCGGAGATATTCGTAACCGTGAATTGTGCCGCGGTCTATTGTCTCCACATGCATGAAGCATTAAATGTGTGTGTAAATGCTGCAGAAGCGAGGAACTGTCGGGAATAAAGGACTGCGGTGAGATTGATTTGGCAGAAAAGGTGACTTGATCTTGACAGCTGTGAACCGGCACGGAATGTTGAACTAACAGGCATGTGCAAATATGTCTAAGCACAGCGAGAGATGAGCAGGTGTGCATGCATATACCTGCTGCTGTGTGTGTGTGAGTGTGTGTGTCAGGACATTTTTCCAAATATTTAACACACACTTTGGTGCATCGATACCTTGGTTTGTTGTTGTTATTATTGGCACTGAATAATAGTGTGGATTATAAGGCGGTGTGACCCCCCTGATTAATGCTTGATGCCCCCGAATGATGTCAAAACAAAATGTGTCTAAGGAGGTCAGCCATTTAAATAATGAGAAATAATTTGCTCTGATCTGTATCATAAATAATGATAATACATTAGAATGATGGCAGCACGGTGGCTCAGTGGTTAGCACTGTCGCCTCACAGGAAGAAGGTTGCTGGTTCAAAACCTAGCTGGACCAGTAGGCATTTCAGTGTGGAATTCATATGTTCTCTCCATGTTCGCATGGGTTTCCTCTGGGTGCTCTGGTTTCCATGCACTATAGGTGAATTGGATTAACTAAATTGGTCATATAGTCTATGAGTGTGTGTGAATAAGTGTATATAGGTGTTTCCCAGTATATGCTGAAATAGTTAACTGTTCATTTTGTCTGAATAGAGACTAAGTCGAAAGAAAAGGAAGGAATGAATATTAGAATAATAATTAAAATGTAAATATACCTTTGACCACCCTTATAACAGTTCAAATACTACAATGTGAATGTATAATCGTGCTCTGCAGTCAATGCAATGACATTTTCAGCTTTGGTGGAAAGCTGAAACAATTCATGACACTTTTCTTGTAAAAGAGGTGTTTGTAATTCGAGTCAAATTAGATGCATAGTTTGGATTTTAAACAACACATATGCTCGCACATAGAAGTTGACAATAGACAATAAATAATAATAAATGCAATATTTTGTGGTCATCCAGTGGTGCAGGAATGAAGACTTACAACCATAATTTTAATTAAAAAATAGGTCACCTTTGAGAATCACACATCTGCTGAAATAAGATGTGCTTAATTTGTAAATTGATAATTTACAAAACAAAACCAGGAAATAAAAGTTACAGTGATAATTTCAATGTTTCCCGGAACATGATGTTACTAAACGGTTAAAACTAAAAAAATTATCAAATTTCTGAACGGTCTTTAATTATTTTGTGCAATATAATGTAATGGGTCAATGGTTAAAAAACCAAACAAACAAACAAACAAACATGTAGCTACAAGGATAAATCCTATGAAACAGCAATATCCAGTTTACTAGCTCCACTGACATTCAGCTCACTTCACTATTATGTGCCAAGCGAAAATTACTCACTCAGTCCAATCTTCAAGAAGAGCCCACAGTTAGCTCTTCCATCATGTTTTCTCGCTGACTTGGAATCGATTTGCTTCTGTCTCCCGATATCCTGATTCAGGGGTGCAGTTTCATCTTCTCTTGATCAGGCTCATTATTGGGAGATCATAATTAGCTAATGTGAGACTAGCTGTGATAAATCATAAGCACGTGATCCTCTCGAAATTAGTTTATAAATAAACTTCACTTATCCCAGTCAGAACACTGAAAACTTAAATAAGTTTGATTAATACATTAGAGATAATTTAAATAATTTGGTTAAAGCATGAGTTACAGAAACTAACATTACCAAAAAAAAAGTTAATCAATTGCACACTGCACTGAATGGATCCTTTATTAGAATTGCTTCTTCTTCTTCTTCTTCTCTAGAATAAATCACATTTATTGAGGGTCTAAACATGCTCAAAAACTCACAAAACTTTGCACAAAAGTAACTGGCAAAAGTGTCAGTATTCACGTTTGATAAATGTTTCAGAGGTAGGTGTGGCAAAATGACTTGACAGCACCACCTATCCACCTGTAGAGTGGACACCAAGCTACGTTTAACGCACATGTACATACTGTATATTGGCACACACATCAAACATGCCAATACCAACAAAAAAAAAGTATCTTGGAGAAAAATCCGAAACTGAACAGTAAGTCGAATACTTTTAACTTCCTTTTCGAAAAAAGTGCAGTTTTTGTCATTTCCAGGCATTGTTCTTTAACAAAATCCTCCTAGGGATTTTATCAGATCAACACCAAAACTGGGTATTGTCATCTAAAGGTCTTAGCGATGTTAAATTTTTTGTCGAAGGGTGTGTCTGTGGCGGCCTCGCAAACTTTGTTGTTTCGCCATGAAACAGGAAGTTGTTGTAACTCAGGCATCCATTGTCTGATCTGCCTCAAAATTCACGTTTGATAACAGTCCTGACCTAAACACATTTACATGCCAATTTCCAGTTACAGTTATATTGCCACCTGCTGGCAAAAGGAAAGTTTTATACTGTGACAAACTTCTACAAATTTTATTAGGTCAAATCCATGTTCCATTAGTTTAATCCAATGGCCTTTGTGGTGTGAAATTGTGAAGATCTAGAGTTTTTGTCAAAGGGCGTGTCAATGGCGAATTGACAAAATTCAGTGCTTCGCCATGGAAAATGAAATACTTATAACTCAGCCACACAAGGTTCGATCTGCTTGAAAATGTACAGGTTTGATGAGATTCCTCTTCTGAAAACATCTACATGCCAGTATTGAGTCTGAGCGCCACAGAAGGACGTTTGGCATAAATCAATGATTTTCTCAGGTTTTTATATATTTATATATATATATATATATATATATATATATATATATATATATATATATATATATATATATATATATATATATATATATATATATATATATATATATATATACAGTTGAAGTCAAAATCATTAGCCGCCCTTTGAAGTTTTTGAGCAAGGACATTTTCACAGTATGTCTGATAATATTTTTTCTTCTGGAGAAATTCTTAGTTAGTTTTAGTTAGTTAGTCTTAGTTTTATTTCAACTAGAATAAAAGCAGTTTTTAAAACTAAGGTCAAAATTATTAGCCCCTTTAAGCTATTTTTTTTTTTTTTGATAGTCTACAGAACAAACCATCATTATACAATAACTTACCTAATTACCCTAACTTGCCTAGTTAACCTAATTAGTTAAGTCTTTAAATGTCACTTTAAGCTGTATAGAAGTGTCTTGAAAAATATCTAGTAATAAAAAAATTTTGGTCATTATTAAATATCTAGTAGTTATTAAAAATGAGTTATTAAAACTATTATGTTTAGAAATGTGTTGATAAAATCTTCTCTCCGTTAAACAGAAATTGGGGAAAAATAAACACGGGGTCTAATAATTCAAGGGGGCTAATAATTCTGACTTCAACTGTATATCAGCTTAAATATTATTTTTCACTGTTCTCTGTCATCCTAAGGCCACCAGGCAGCAGTGAGCCCGGGTGCGTAGTCCCTTTCATTGCTGCTTGCAGCTTTAATTTACAATACATTTTCAGATTATGTTGAAATGAGCAATGAATTAAGAGGGGGGAAATGGGTGAGACAACATGTAACAATGGTGCAAAATCACTTTGTTGTAACATAAATTTAAGGGAAAGAAAATGAACAATATATAATGCAGATAATATATACGATGTAACATCAACAATATTTTCTGAGATACAAAAATGTGTGCCATTTTTTTACTGTAGCTATTCTAATTAATGCAAGCACAAATATTTAATGACGGAACACATGATGAAATTTGCTGTTAGTTGCACAATCTAGGCAACTAGGTACATGTATTCGAGATATCGTTTTTAAAATTACAAATTATATGAAAGTATCATGTTGATGTAAAAGCATTGAGGTCGAAGAACCTGAGAAATTGAAAAAGAAAGATATTGAAAGGGGTTGCAAAGTGGTGATCTTATTACAAGATTTATCGACCTGAAACATGGCAAAAAATAACAAATAAATAAATAATGATTTGCAGCATCCTTAAAAGTGTATGACAAATGTAAGTGCAAATAACTTTCGAGGCATAACAAGATGCATAAAATGTAGCATTTTTATTTTGGGTAGATGCAGCTGTCATTACTAACTATGAAATTGCAGGTCAAGTTGACCCTCAAACTTCATAATCAGAACAAATGTTACACACATTTCACAAAATATCAGGTTGT
Source organism: Danio kyathit (assembly GCA_903798195.1). Taxonomy (NCBI): domain Eukaryota; kingdom Metazoa; phylum Chordata; class Actinopteri; order Cypriniformes; family Danionidae; genus Danio; species Danio kyathit. Next base: position 43,131,717 of record LR812519.1, on the reverse strand, counting down.
TAAAACTTTGCAGGCATGGTCATGAGAAAACATCACAATAATCAGCTGGTCCACTAAAATGTTAATTATAATATAGTATATAACATAGTATAATATAACTCATTCATTCATTTCTTTTCCTTTGGCCTAGTCCCTTATTTATCAAACAAACAAACAAACAAAAAATGTGAATATGTCTCACTCATCCCAACTAAAAATACAGCAAAGTTTGTGCATAAGGATTGTTATCTAATGAATGTATACCAGCTGTGTATAGTGTGCACTAAATCAGTGTTCATTGTTTAGTCTCAACAGTAAAGCTGTAAATAAGTAATGACAATCTGAAACAAACACCAATGAATATGCAGACATGGATCTGCCCCCAAAAGACATAAGAGTAGCATCAGCAGCACAGAGTTTCAGCAAAATGTAGCAATTTATTGTTGTCAATGTGAACGCCCCATAATGAGGCTCTGTTTCAGTCAGGATACTGTCTATGTAGGCAGTAGGCAGTGAGGGAGTTCACTAGGTTTGGGAACAGAGCTCCCCCCCCCTGTTGATTCTTCCTCCTCCACAGTCATCCTCACACTACTAGACAGGTAATGTGAGATAATTACACTTGAAAGCACTCAGCTACACACATAACCACACACCACACATACAGTACATAAAAACAGACAGATGAAATGTCCTGCTTAGCATTGACACAAGCTCTCTGCTAACTCTTTTGCACTACATGGCTAAAAATACACCTGCCTCCATCCCCTAGTGTGTTATCCATCTCTTCAGCTTCCCCTGAGAGACCGTATGTGCGTGTGCATAACTCTGTGTGTGTGCAAAACTCTCTCTCTCTCTCTTTCTGTGAGTGTGTGTGAGTGTAGGTGGTTGGTGATAACACAGCACTAAAACCCAAACTGTGGTACTTGAACTCAGCCCACTATGGATGAAATAAGAGGCTATAAGCAGTTACTCCTCTGACGAACACAGAGAGAGCTATTTTTTGATGAAACAGAGTACATATCTTAGCTTTAAAAGAACATTGAAACCATTTGGTGCAGTGTTCAGGAGGTACATCTTACGGAAAGAAACATTTTTGATGTTTCTCTATTTTGTTCCACAGATCCAGGTAAGAAAAGCCTTCAGCTGGCAGTCGGAAACCGCTGGTATTGTTATGCTGAAAAGCTCTGTTCTTCTGCAGGTTTGAGGAACTGGCATTCTTTATTTAGTGCATTTTTATACAGTGTGTATATATGCAAAAAAAAACACCCCTAAACCCAACCCTTACAGAAAATCTGGGGCAAACGTAGAATGTCAAAAGGCCCAGTTAAGTGTGCATGTGCTCATGAACCACTTTAACATTGTCATACCAAAATCATACCCATGTTATTACACAAATTGCAAAACCACATAAACAAATACACAGATGCACGCACGCACATATGTGTGACATAAAAAGGTAACAGTGTACTGTAACATCTTTTTTGTCAATGATAACACAATAAAGTTTCATTAACTTTAATGGTGCAGTATTTAAGTTTGAAACCCAGTGGTTAAACTAGGTATTGCATGCCTTGTTCAAAAAACATGCAAGCGCAGGTTGCCAGATTGACAACATCAACAGAAGTGTGCCTACCTACGGAGCCTAAAGGCTTATTTAAGGCTGATTTTAGCCGTGTTCTAAATAAAAGAAACAGCACGTGATAGAAGGAATATCTTTCATATTAAAAGGATATGATTATGGCTTTTGTCCTAACCAACACCTGAAATTTATATTTTAGAAACAGCTTCTATATTTCTTGCAGCTGAACAACAGGATAAACTGACAATGTTTACCTCAGGTACACCTCTTGTGCTTTATTCTGTGTTAAATGCTAATAATGTGAGTTGAATGACATTGTACTCGACATTTATTAACATACTACTGAAAGCCGTTTTAAATTAAACTTTAAAATAAAGGGATTCAGCATGTACATTTAATAATGTTAGAGAGGTTTAATATGTATTAATTAGATTAGAAACCTCACAATTTCATTGGAATGCAGTAAGTGCAATATTCTATGCTTCTGAATGGCTGTATTTAAATTTCTGTTGTGTTTTGTCTGGTGTTAACAGCCAAATTGCTTATCACTGCGAATCTCATCATGTAGCATGTTTTTATGACACAGGGTTACATCGTAACCTGCTCACCTAATGTTTGTGTTTGTAATATTTAAATTATTTGCTAGTTAATAACCTCATGTGGAACTCTGGAATCTGCGTCTACCAGAGGTCGCATTTCGGTCATGGACGCAAACTTTGAGAGCCTTCCTGACCGACTGAATGAAATATGTGGGTTTTCGATTAAGACAAGCTGGGGTGCTGAAATATAATTGGCTAAACTGGCATTGGGCATTGTTTTTTCAGATAGGCAGATTTCAGACAAGAATGTTTACTTGGAATGTTTCTTAAATATCTGCAAACATATGGTATTTTTATGCTTTAGAAGAGTCAGAAACTTACATACAACACCTTTAATATACTTGCATATATATACATACATATACACGCGCACACATACACACACACACACACATACATATACAGTATATATAGTATATACAGTTGAAGCCAGAATTATTAGCCCCCCTGAATTATTAGCCCCCCTGTTTATTTTTTTCACCAATTTCTGTTTAGGAGAGAGAAGATTTTCTCAACACATTTCTAGACATAATAGTTTTAATAACTCATTTCTAATGACAGAGTTATTTTATCTTTGCCGTGATGACAGTAAATAATATTTGACTATATATTTTTCAAGACACTTCTATACAGCTTAAAGTGACATTTAAAGGCTTAACTAGGTTATTTAGGGTATTTAGGCAAGTTATTGTATAATGATGGTTTGTTCTGTAGACTATTGAAAAAAAATTAGCTTAAAGGGGCCAAAAATTTTGTCCTTAAAATGGTGTTTAAAAAATTAATAACTGCTTTTATTCTAGCCGAAATAAAACAAATAAAACTTTCTCCTGAAGAAAAAAAAAATTATCAGACATACTGTGAACATTTCCTTGCTCTGTTAAATATCATTTGGGAAATATTTAAAAAAGAAAAAAAATTCAAAGGGGGACTAATAATTCTGACTTCAACTATATATACAGGTGTATATATATATATATATATATATATATATATATATATATATATATATATATATATATATAATTTAAGACTTTTTACTATTATTTTTAAACACTTACACTATGTTTATACTCTACCTTGAAATCCAAAGTCAACATATAACATTATTTATTGCCCAAATATTTAAACAACCTTTTAATTCATTGTAATTGTTTTAATCCAGCCAAAAATATATATTAAAAATAACCCAACCATACACTAATCCTGCTGCTAACAGAAAATCTATTGTATTGGTAAAATTTCAGATAAACATAGGCCTAATCTCAATTCTACCCCTTAGCCCTACCCTTTACCCCTACCTCTCAATTTGCGAGTTCACGTAAAGGGATAGGGGTGTCCCATTTCTCTTTAGCTTGAAGATGTAGGGTGAAAGGCTGATTTATACTTCTGCATCGAGTGATCGGCGTGACCCACGATGCCTGTCTTGCACGTAGCCGTGTACTTATACTTCTGCATGCTGTTTGTGTTGCTCTGCAATAACACTTCCAAAACACTAGCTGGCAGTAGGTTTTTATATTCCTCCGTGTCGAGTTTCTTTATGGTTGTTTTATTTTTTTCTGAACACTACCTTAATGTACAAATAGCTGAAACTCACTCATTCAGAGGTGGGAGCCGGTTGACGTGCAACATTAATTATAATTTAAACACAAAACAACCATCTAGAGCTACTTCTGAATCGACACTTGTAAACACTCGCTGCAATGGGTTTGCGCGGCTCTCTGTCCCACCCATACTGGTCACAGCTACCAAGCTGACCAATCACAGAGCTTGCACTACACATCATCGAGACGTGTAGTTACATTTTTTTGAGAGGTGCACGTAAGCGTTGGCGTCAGCCATGGCAAGGGCTATGTGACTGCGCGAAGGCTGTGCCAGAGCATAGAGGTGAGAACATTTCCCAGAATACACTATCTACAACGGCAGCATGGGTGAACATGGAAGGAAGATGCACAAATTTGTATTTTTTGTCATTATTACGAATTTCTACAACAAACAAGCACATGTTTTAATACATTCATAACCAAGTTCATGTTTTACCGTCATGCTTTAAAAAAAACGTTAAAAAACGCTAAATTTCGCTATCTATACTCCATAATAAATACTACACTATATACTATTCTATATACTCCATAGTCCTGTATAGTAGTCCACAGTGCTTCATTTGTAAATTGCAAGGGCAAGGGTGCGTGTAAGGATGGGGATCGGTAAAATGAGGTGCCGGATTTGGATCCGGCTTGTTCCGACACAAATTAAGCCCTGGGAGTCTCACAACATCACAACATACTTTCAGCTGTCACTCGATCACACTTGCGTACCCAGTCAGAAAAGTCTAGTGACTGGAAATGAGCTTTTTACAATGTCTGGTATAACATTAATGTTGATGTTGTTTTTGTGTGTAAATGCACAGTACAGTTATGAGCTTATTGCCACATTATATCATTATGATAACATGATACAGCATATGCCTTCAGTGATTTCCTGAAGATAAATACCAAAAAAATAAAGCAACTGGAATAACTACAGCAGTCGCCATCATTGATCTTATATGAAGTAAGATATCACGATGACGTGTGCCAGTGTTGTAGTGCTGTTCCTTTCTTAGGGGTAAAAATTGATGCCCTTCCCCTTCACACTCTGTTTCAAGGGCCAAGGGGAAGGGGAAGGGGAACAAAAATAGAATTGGGATTTGACCATAATATAGCTTTTAAATTTAGTATTCATTCTGCTAATTACCAGAAAAAAAGTGAGACCTTTATGATTTTCCGAAACTCTAGAAACAGCAAAACAAGTAAATCTCATGCAGCCAAACTGAAAGAAATAACACATGCTCATTAAACAGTCCCTCTAGGATTAACTCTTGTCATCACTGGGATAAATTCCATCTCTCCATCCATCCATCCATCCATTCATCCAAATGGCAGCATGATGGCTCACTAGGTAGCACTTTCAGTTCTATACAGTAGACAAGTGAATGAGTGAGTTTTCATGCTATTTTTAAATCAGTAAAAGTATTTCAAACAATATTTTTATAATATTATTTGTACTTTTAATAGAAACAAACCTCACAGCTCTTAATTGGTGACCAAAAAGTACCTTTTGTATTAAAAAAGACAATATAAAACTGAATTGTAGACAAACATTTCGATGTGCATCAACATTACAAAATGCATAAATGCATGCACCCTGTCTGTCCCTTTTAAACAAGGCGCTTACATCTCCATCCTTCCCCCCACACCGCTTCCCCCTTTTCTCTGCTTGTCTCTAAGATCTTTAATATTTAATGCAGCATGGGCTTGTGGGTCACAGGCAACCCTCAACAGTTCATGATTGCGTGCAAATATTTACTTTCTCAGCAGTGCGAAGTGGGGTCAGGGGCAGAGGAGCTGGGGAATCACTAAAGACATGCACACACTTCACATGCACAGACCTCTACTGACATCATTGCTTCTGACATAAGCACTGGATGACTGCATGTCACTGTGTGTGTGACTGTACTCAGATTTGTACTCAGAACTGTAATCAGATTTTTTTTTGCGATTAAAATGATTGAATATGTCAAATTTACTGCAAATTACACAAAAAACTCAAAACATAGTCAATCAATTTGGTTGTTTTTTTTTTCATTTTGTATTGTTTATAGACATTTTTCTTGTTTTGCTGTAGAAATATATACATCTTTATTCTTTATATAAAAGAAAATTACCTCGAGAATTCATCCGCTCTTCACTTTTGTCCAAAACTGTCCAAAATATACAGTAAATCTGCAGCAATTTTGAAAAAAATGTGAACAAAATTTTGCAACATTTGCTTGATTTTGTGTAAAATTCATCAGAATCAGAATCTCTGAGGGTCTGATTAACCTTTCTGTGTTCAGGTCAAATCTGACCGATTTACAACTTAAAACACTCTTAAATATTGTGTTTTACATCTGATTGCCTCAAGGCCTTATGATATCCTCCACACTTTGCACTTGAACATATGAAAGTGATGATCACCTCTTTCATTGAATTTTGAGTGTTTTAATCAACCTTGTTACACCTGTCACAAAGTTACAAAGTGACCGTCATAGGAAATAAATGGGTATCCAGACTATATTCATCCATCGGACAGAAAACATCCCCATACACACCACACCACCCCAACTCACTCACTCACTCACTCACTCACTCACTCACTCACTCACTCACTCACTCATGCATTTCAGACTTAACAATGTCTTTTGCAGGTACACATCTCTTTTCTGCGCTTATGTGCCAATCCTTTAGCCTGATCTCACAAGGAAACATAACTATTTTACGTTTTGTCAGTTAAGTGGCTAATTCGTAAAAGTTAAGTTGTATGAAAATGTATGATTTTTAAAAGGAGGCATGGCATCCAAATAAGCAAATCATACTAAATTGTATGAAAAAGATCATACAAATTCATACTGATTAGCCACTAAATCAATAAGTTATGAAGTTACAGTATGATGAACGTGAATCAACTTCCTGATAAAACAGTGTATTGTATCTTCACACAGACTAGACAGGTGTCTGTTATGTAAACCCATCTGTGTGTTTGTGTGTGTGTTGCTTTTTTCTTTGTTTGTTTGTTTGTTTGTTTGTTTGTTTGTTTGTTTGTTTCTTTCTTTCTTTCTTTGAGCCAATTTCTGTTCAGCCAATCTCTGGGTCTAGCAGCACTTTTAGCTTAGCTTAGTATCAATTATTTTATTGGATTAGGCCATTAGCATCTCGCTCAAAAATGACCAAAGTATAACTAGTGCTAGTTCTGTGTCCATGCTCACCGTCTATACCCTCAGTCACTATTCCCTATATTAGTGCACTAATATAGTCTAATCGGAGGACTGAATGAAAACTCGAGCACTCAGTACACAGGAAATGATACGGTTTTGTTTGTGCTTTGCTGGCTGAAAAATCATCCAGATGGATTAAAATTTCAATTTCAGTGGTCAGACCCTGTGATAGTTATTTTAACGAGCTGTCTATTAGTAACGAAACAAAGTATTTTGATTTCTGTCATCTATTGCTCATTTTTTTTAAACATTTTCACTGCAGTTATTTTTATGTCTAATTCTATTACTACATGTCACTACTTTGAGACATTGTTCACAGCTAAAGAATGTTGAATGAAAATTTGGTGGTGAAATGTTTTTTTTTTTTGTGCTAATGTAAGAGCATTTAAAACAGACCAGTCAATTTTGACCGGGAACACTAAAGTAAGGGGCGGGATGTGAACATGACACGAGGGTTAAAGCTTAACATGTTCTATCCACATTCAGACAATACTGGAAAACTTGTTGAAGTTTGAACTTTTAGACTGCACCAGGGCATTTCTGAACAATTCCAGTGGTGGAAAAAAAAATACTGAAAAATCATACTCAAGTAAAAGTACCATTACTTGCCCAAAAATGTAGTGCAAGTAGAGTGAATGTATCTGTTGTAAATATTACTCAAACTATGAGTAAAAAGTAGCCCTTTTAAAAGTACTCTAGAGTAGTGAGTAATGAGTATTACTCTGTGAACGGCTGATGTGTGTGTGTGTGTAAACGTAATAATATATAGTGCATTTATACAGAAATTATCCGTCATCTTCTCATTAGTGACATTCAGTCTAAACAGTCTCACGGTCAATGCGTGTAAAGATTTTGGACATATTCTTGGACAATTTTAATGCTTCCAAACAGTTTGTTGCATGTTTTAAAGTAGTTCAGTATGATACGAGTTACTTCCTATGTGTGATTTGATTGGACACGAATCGCAGGACTGATTTTGCTAATTCCTATAGACAGGAAAACATAAAAGTAGAGACTGCAGGTTAAAGGAAAGTAGTGGAGTGAATGTACCGATACTGCACTAAAAAAGTACTCAAGGGAAAGTAAAAGTACACATTTTTAAAACTACTTAGTAAATTACAATTCCTGAGAAAAACTACTTAATTACAGTGATTTGGGTATTTGTAATTTGTTACTTTACACCACTGACAATTACATCATAAATGTATTGCATATGAATGTTACTTCTCTGTTCTTTGTGGTCTTTGCAAATGAAAATGACACTATTAGCACAATTATCTAATAAGGAAAAAGTAAAAAGGCTCCTAACTGCACAGTACAAAATAAATGTGTTTATGAGTTACACTGACAATAAGCATTTTTGAGATCAAATATTAACATAGGTCTGGTCTCTTTAAATTCAATCAGATACAATGGTAATAGAAGGCATGTAAATCATATATTAAATCATAAATCACACAGCAATAAACAAATCTTTATAAATGAAAAAAAAATGAAAGGATTAAAATGTTACAAAAATTATTATTTTCTACATATAAAAACATACTTATCATAAAAATATATATTTTTTAGTTTATTCGTGAAAATTTGCATTTGTATAATGTTAATATTATTAGCAATATTATTTATTATAAGCATATTTATATTTGTTTAAATAAAACAAGTTTAGATTTGTCCACCTGTCAGGTTTTAGAGACGTCTGCATCACCATATGGGGCATATGAATGTGTGTTTGGAATACGTGTGTTTGGAAATAACTCAGTTTTTTGAGCACACTTCGTTATTATTGTTCATTTATTCGTTTGCCTGCAATTTGAGCTGAATTTTGAACAAACAAATTTAAATATGTAGGTTAATGGATGCCTTAGGTGGAGTGTGTACAACACCGTTTTCTTATCCACAAAAGTAAAAGAGTAAAGTAAAGAGTAAGAGTAAAGTAAAGAGGACGAATGGAGGAGGCTCGTTCTTTATCCTCACTGCAGAGGGTCTGTTTAACTGTTTTCTCGCTAGTGAAGCGTTCAGTTTTTCCTCTTACAAAGTCTGCCATGTAAATAACAAATGCACCATGGTGCAATGCAACTGACTCTTAAAAGTAATGGGAGATGAGATTCTGATTGGTTTAATGCATGTTATACTCAAAACACACCCATAACTCATTAAGAGAATAAGCACAACTCTGTTAGGCCATGTGCCAGGGAACAGAACGTATTCTTTTCTTTCTTAAAATAGCAAAAGTGGATTTGTACATGTCCTTAATGCTTTTGAGCCATGCGCTGTAGACTTTGCGTCTAGATCATTAAAATAGAACCCATCATGTTTAACAAGCACATCCAGAGATTTTGAAATATTGTCACATGTGTTATATGATATGTTAGAGCACAAATCATTGATACTGCCCAGAAACAAGCACTGAACTGACCCTTGTTGGTCATTTATGCATTCCACAATATTTCACAAAAAAGGGGCAGTGTACATTAATCAACATTCATACTGTGATTTTACTACAGTATATTACTGTACCTAAGTATTTTAAGGGGGTATCTTTCTCAATTATAATTGAAGAGTGAGTGTTTTTTTTTTTCAGTACCAGTCAAAAGTTTGGGGTCAGTAGGATTTTTTAATGTTTTAAAATAAGCTTCTCCTGCTCACCAAAGCTGCATTTATTATATCAAAATACAGTACAAATTGTAAATTGTGAAATGTTATTGCACTATAAAATATCTGCTCAAAAGTAGTTCATAATTTAATTTAATCATCCAGTGATTTTAAAGATGATTTTTCAGATTCCTTACTCCAGTCTCCAGTCACATTATCTTTCAGAAATCACTCTAATATTAATTATTATAACTATTATTATTATTAATGTAATAAAAGCAATAATGACTGGAGTAATCATTTCATTTGAAACTGCATACATTAAGAAAAACGCTATTTAAATTTTTTTATAAATATTTAACAATTTAACTTTTAGTTTTTTTACATTTAATAAATGCCATCTTGATAAATAAAATAATAAAAAAATAAAAAAAAAACTGACCCCAAACTTTTGACCGGTAGTGTATTTATATAAAAAAAATCATTTAAATGGTATGGACATTCTATGTTGATTTAGTTGTATTTTTTGTTTAATGGTCTTACTAGGAGTGGATAAATGGCATTCAAAATACATTTAAAGACTGCATTCTTTTGTCTTCGGGCTGCATTTTAAATGTGGTTTGTTCTTAAAAGATTTTATTTAATTTTTTTTCCTTTGGCACTTTATTTTTGTTTTCCTCATTTAACCAAATCTGTTTCCATCTTTATGACAAATTAATTTTACTTTGATTCAAAAAATTATTCAACATGATGAAACAATAATTCCCTCTCTTTTTTATTTTTGCAAGGGTACATTTAGTACAGTTAAAGCTGTACTTTTTAACTTTCTTGTTACTCAAGTATATTTGAGCAAATTTACATTCTGCTGTTGCAACCCTTGATAAATCAGGGACTAAGCTGGAGGACAATATATGAATGACTTTTTAGTCATTTAGACTAACTTAGTAAAATATTATCTTAGTTTCTTAGAGTACGTTTTACACCCCTGCTAAATCTATGATATCAGTAATTAAGGAAAAATCATGATGAAAATGATGAAAAAAAGAATGATAAAACTGATCAGAAATCATTTAGACAAATTAATACATGCTTAGTAAAACAAAATTAAAAATCTATGTATTTATATGCCCCCATCACATATGGATGAATACAAAAAAGCATTTATACTTGCGTGTCTGTGAGGTGACAGCAGGTTTGATGTAGATTTGAAGAGACAACTGCGTTTGTGTGTGTATGTATGCGTGCGTTCGTGTGAATGGACAACTCTATGCTCTGTTTGGGCTTGAAAGGGTAGAAGCACCATCACAAGTCTGCAAGAACATCAAAACACAATTAACGGCTGACATGAAGCAAGAGACAGAGGAAAAGAGAGGGAGCGATGGAGAGAGAGGGGAAGAAAAAGAGCATGAAGACGTGAGTTGTTATGACAAGCTGAACTGCCCTGAAGAGACTATACAGAACCCTTGATTCCTCCACTCCCCTCTCAAGTCTTCTAGAAACTACATCCATGTTTTCTAGAAACACCCTACAGCAGTTTATCATACTGAAGGAAAAACGGATTATGGGAGATGCTGAGCCTGATGAGAAACTCGGCTTTTATCTGCTTTCACAGTAGGCAGAATTAACAGTGTGTTTATTTATTACGCATTATATATAAATGATTCAAATGTTATTAATATAGACTAATTTAAATATTTTGCATATCATATACTGGTGTTTTTATAATATCATTATCATGAATTACAATTTAACTAAAAGTTAAATATGTTTATGTCTTTAAATATATTGTTCTGTGTAAAATATGTTTGCATATATTATGTGAAAGTAATGCATGATTTTATTTATTAAGGATTAATTTGACAAAAAGCGACTGTATAGACATTTATAAAAAGGGAATCATTGTCCCATACAAAATCCAGATCCTTCAGGTTCTCTGGTCCATGCCGGTGCTCTTTCCTCTTCAGTTCACCCACTCATTTTCTATAGGTTCAGGTCAGAGGATTGCAATGGCAGAACTATGCTTTTGTGCTCAGTGATCCATTTTTGTGTCAATATTGGTGTTGGCTTTGTATCGTTGTCTATATGAAAGACCCAACCATGGCCCATTATAAGACTTCTAGCATAAGCAGGGAAGTCTTACATAGATTTTTTGGTCTACATAGAACTGTTGGTATTTTTATAGAAACTGTGATGTTGTGTATTTAAACAACATTGCCACACTTTTAAAAGTCAATATACAAAAGCTGGTGTGGTACCGGCAACGAAGGGGCGCAGTATTTAGTGCTGTTGCCTCACAGCAAGAACGTCGCTGGGTCGCAGGTTTCTGTGTGGAGTTTGCATGTTCTCCCTGCGTTCGCGTGGGTTTCCTCCGGGTGCTCCGGTTTCCCCCACAGTCCAAAGACATGCAGTACAGGTGAATTGGGTAGGCTAAATTGTCCATAGTGTATGAGTGTGAATGTGTGTGTGGAAGTTCCCAGAGATGGGTTGCGGCTGGAAGGGCATCCGCTGCGTAAAATCGTGCTGGATAAGTTGGCGGTTCATTCCGCTGTGGCAACCCCGCAAGGGACAAAGCCGACAAGAAAATTAATGAATGGTGTGGTACCTTTTCAAAAGGTACTTGGTTATAGCTAACAGGCCCATATATAGTGTCTTAAATGTACATATTAGTACTTAAGAAGTACAAAAGTATACACTGAAAAAGATGTCTGCAAAATGGTTGCAAACAATTTAATTGTGTTAAATGTTAAATTTCAACAAACAAATAAAATTTTTTAATATTCAACTTAATTTGTTTCAAGAGTTCACACTTAGCTGATGATTAATTATAAAGCTTGTTTGGCATGCTGTCCCGGGAGAGAGCCCTGAGCTTATGAGATCCTCGAGCCCGGGGCTCCCTCCCGTTGCAAGGCGACAGGGGAGATCGAGCTCAGGTAGATCTCGAGAACTCCCCCTTCGTAGTGTTGAAGAGCAGATAGTAGTTCTCTTTAACAAAATAGATACTACATAGGGAGCAAGTCTATAAAGTTGATCAATCAATAATTAGGTTGCGTGTTTTTAATCGGTGGGAGAAAACCGGAGGACCCGGAGAAAACCCACGTGAGCACGGGAAGAACATGCAAACTCCGCACAGAAAATGCCCGCTGGTTAGGTACAGCCTAGAACCATTGACATTCTTGCTGTGAGGCAACAGCGCTAAGCGCTGGGCCATGGTGTCACCCATCTAGAAAAGGGAAGGAGTAGGGGTGGAAGGGGGGATTCTTCAAAGCGAAGATAGCGGTGATATGGAACCAGGGAACCAAGAAATCATCTTTGAATTTTTTTTTTCAGTGTACCTTTAAAGGAACCAATGTAGATCTGTTAGTTAAAAACATACCTTTTGAAAATGTACCACACCAGTGAACACTTTGTACCTTTTCTTCTGAGAGTGCTGGATGTCTGGCAGAAAAATAGATATATACACAACAAACATATCAATCATTGCAAATAAACATATTTTGTTTGCTGATGAAAAGCATTTTTTTTGCTTTCATCTGACCATAGAACACATCGTGTTTGAAGGTTGAGAATTATCTGACCATTGAATACGCTTATGTTTCTTTCTGAATTATTGCAGTTTTTTTGAAACCTTCTAAAATAACTTGTGATGACTGTTTTGTGAGCCCAAGGCTCGACTAATTTCTGCAGCTCTCCAGCTGTAATTTTTCGAGAGTGTTTTGAAACTCTTCTTTTTGCTGTATACCAAAACGGTACAGACACAGCTTATCTTTCTGGCAGATTCATTTGATTAGAGCTTCTTGATTACTGACCTAATGGAGGACATGGGATTGCTTTAGCTATTTTTTAAGACCACTTTCTATTTTGCGAAGCTCTAAAAAAAGCTTTGCTACATATTCAAATGAAGAATGTATTAGTGTGATAGATGAAATGTTTGTATAATCACCCTTGTATGCTAAAAAGATTAATATAAATATTTCACAGAGAGATTTCACTTATTATAAATTATGAAAGATAAATTGGACATTCAAAGCAGTTTCACATTATATTTAATCCCCAGTGTTGCAGACTGGACAGTTTCCCGCCCAATTGGGCAGTTTTGAATTTGATTTTGCAGGTAAAAAATGGCATAGGCTGGTTGACAAAATTTGGGCGATGTAAATTTTATATGGAACTTCTTTATATGGACTCCTATTAACTTGCACGCACATCGCGCAGTGCCAGCAGTTAAACACTTTTCCACAATTGACAGCAAGAGCAAACATAGAAGCGTTGTCTGATTCACAAGCAGCACCTAATTATGTTAATAATTATATATATATATATATATATATATATATATATATATATATATATATATATATATATATATATATATATATATATATATATAAATAATAATTAACACCAAATGACGATATTCCATTTCAATATACCCCATTTCAAAAGTAAAACACGCTAATAGGTGGTGTAATCTACACAACATGGGTGAGAGGGGGGCAGTGTTTCGATGTGATCTGGTCATGTTGTGGTTCTGTGACTGCTGGTGTTGGTTGCTGTATGGTTAAAAATTATGACCATTAAAGTAACTAGGTTCATTTTGATTTAAATAAATTTAAATTAAATTAAATATTCATTTAATATTTTGGGTGTTTTTTGTGTGTTTGGCTGGGTTTTGGCCAGCTTTTGGGCTGGAAAAAGTCAGCTATTTTTGGCAACACTGGCCTTAACTACTATTTACTTACATTTACATTAATCATATAGTACAAATTTTCATACTTATTATGTACATACTGTACATGTTTTAGTTGTACTAATACATTCAAAAGGTATCTGCAATTAAATACATCTGTAAAAAAATCTATTACATTCATATTAGGTACACTTTACTAGTACCGGGTTGGACCACTTTTGCCCTCAGAACTGTCTTAATCCTTCGTGGCATAGATTCAACAAGGTACTGGAAATGTTCCTCATAGATTATGGTCTATATTGACATGATAGCATCATGCAGTTGCTACAGATTTGTTGACTGCACATGCATGATGCGAATATCCCATTCCACAACATCCCAAAGGTGTCCTATTGGATTGAGATCTGGGGACTGTGGAGGCCATTTGAGTACAGTGAACTCATTGTCATGTTCAAGAAACCAGTCTGAGATGATTCCCAGCTTTGTGACATTGCGCGTTATCCTGCTGGAAGTAGCCATCAGAAGATGGGTACACTGTGGTCATAAAGGGATGGACATGGTCAGCAACAATACTCAGGTAGGCTGTGGCGTTGACACAATGCTTAATTGTTACAAATGGGCCCAAAGTTTGCCAAGAAAACATCCCTCACACCATCACACCACACCAGTCTGAACTGTTGATACAAGGCAGGATGGCTCCATGCTTTCATGTTGTTGATGCCAAATTCTGACCCTACCATCTGAATGTCGCAGCAGAAATCGAAGTTCATCAGGCCAGGCAACGTTTTTCCAATCTTCTATTGTCCAATTTTGGTGAGCCTATGCCATTGTAGCCTCAGTTTCCAGTTCTTAGCTGACAGGAGTGGCACCCTGTGTGATCTTCTGCTGCTGTAGCCCATCTGCCTCAAGGTTCAACGTGTTGTGCATTCAGAGATGCTGTTCTGCTTACCTAGGTTGTAACAAGTGGTTATTTGAGTTACTGTTGCCTTGCTATAAGCTCGAACCATTCTGGCCATTCTGCTCTGACCTCTGGCATTAACAAGGCATTTGCAGCCACAAAACTGCCGCTCACAGGATATTTTCTCTTTTTCAGACCATTTTCTGTAAACCCAGTAGAACAGCAGTTTCTGAAATACTCAGACCACGCCACGTGCCATGTTCAAGGTCACTTCAATCACCTTTCTTCCCCATTCTTATGCTCAGTTTGAACTGCCACAGATCGTCTTGACTTTGTCTACATGCTTAAATGCATTGAGTTGCTGCTATGTGATTGCCTGATAAGAAATTTGCATTAACAAGCAGTTAGACAGGTTTACCTAATAAAGTGGCTGGTGAGTGTATTTTTATTGTATTTTATATTTACACTGTTGACCCACCCTTAAACCTGCTCAAACCTACACCTAACCAAACCCCCACCTTAACACCACCAAGTACATTATACTTAATTTTGATGACATGAAGTAGTTAAGGTCACTTAATAAAAAGTGAGACCATTTATCCTATTTTAATCATATTTACCAAGGATGAAAATAGCTATATCCATGACTGTATTAAATATAGACATTATTATTATTATTGTTATTAATACACATTAATTTGTTCATATACTGTATTTCAGTGAGGTAAAATACAGCCATGCAGCAAAGTATAACATGAATTGCTCAGCTTGATTAGACCTTGCCATGGTATGCAGAATAAACAAATATAGTTCTTCACCACATCTGCAACAACAAAAGCTCTAACTGTGTTAAATTTGTCTTCTTTTTTATTTTGTACCCTTATGAATTATATTCTTTGAAACAGTTTTGAGCTGCCATCATCATTTAGGAGAACGGATTAAAGGATAGAGGGGGAGAGATGGAGACAGAGGGAATAGGCAGGTTTTAACTGGATCAGAGCTTTGCCTCTCTCTGGGAGTCTCTCACAGGTGTGTAGGCGTCCAACATTTTGTCCCAGACAGGTTAAATTACCTCCTTTCATCTAAAGAGTTGAGGGGGGGCTGAGCACTAATTGAGTTTGATACTTTGGTGGGTTTCTCTCTCTTGTGTTGCGAACTTTGGATAAGTTTCAGATGCTGAATTAGGTCTGACCTTGAATTAACGGGTTTGGCCATGGAAAGCCACTTCTAGCCAAACTGAGCAGCACATTGTCATGCTGTTCATGCATTCATGTTTTTGTATTTAGATTCACTTCATTTGCAGAGGATTTTATTCAGAAAGACTTGAATGAGTAATGTAACAAAAGTGATTATTCTGAAAAAGCTCCGAGAAGTGCTGCAATACAAAAAGCACAATATTGCTTAGAGAAGTGCCAACTAAAGCAAGAGTTTAGTTTGGTTTGTTTTGTTTTGGGGAAAAAACTAAACTGTAAATTAAGTTAAAAATATATTACATTTTAAAGTATATCTTTTGCTAACATATCTGTCTTTGTTTTATTTATTTGTTCTTGTCCTTTTTGCTTTTTAATATTTTTTAATTCAATTTTCTCTAAACAATCTCTCTTTCTTTCTCTCTCTCTTACACACACACAAACCACGTGATGTACTCCAAAATACATGTTCACAATATCACATTATATTGTTGTAAAAAGAAAAAGCAACACACATTGAGTAGATTCCCTGTTACAGTTTTTTCAACTGCTTAGACACAAAATCTTTTTACTGTATGTCACACAATTTCTGAAACCTCTTTCTTAAAATACAAAACAACATACAAAACATCTCAGCCCCGTATAAGAAAGGAGGTTAAGTGAAAACTCAGAGTATGTTAACCCTGAAATGAGAGAAACTCTGGGTTTTCCGTTTCAAAATGGCAGGATTGTCAAACTCAAGAAAGCAGGGTAAGTCAAGCCTGTTTCTGAAAGAGAGTCAGTTACAGTGGTCAGGAGCAGGTTTTATACAGAGTTTCTGTCGGTCTCCACTCCTTTTTTTAAGACGAAGTGGTATTTCTCACCTTAGCCTTACATTTCCAACCACCTATTTTAATGCTCATTTTGGAGATGTGCATAAAAAAAATTGGTTGATGGAAAAGGAAAGATGCACATAACTTTTGAAAATAGGCATAAAAAACATATGTGCATAACTGAGTAGGATAAACTTTTTATTCGATTAAAAAAAGATGCGCATAAACTGCGATGAAAACACTTTTACCGAACAAATGCCAGTATGTGTATTAAAAATGGTTTGTGATAAGAGATCACGTGATGATGAAAATGTGTGTGAATGGACAAACCAGCAGACTGAGCGCATTATAAAACATCTAAAATGTTGTTTTGGTCATTCTAAAACGCCTTAACCGTTTTAGTATTAATGTTATTATATTATTAATTACCTCCAGAGCATCTGGAGCATGTCAAGAGCTTCTGTTCTTTGCGTCTCATGTCTTCAAAGGCCACCAGGCGTTCATTGTGTCGGCATTGTCCTCTGAGGTGAAAGTCATTTATTAAATAAAAAATAGATTGACGCAGCTTCTTCTACCGCAGTAAATTCTGTTTTTACTGTTGATATTTGGCACCAGTTAATCAGGAAGTGTCAATTTTGTTCTCTTTGACTCGTTGGATGGGAACGCTGCTTTATTCGCACATCTTTTATGCGATATTCCAGTTCCCCTTCGGAAGGGGAACTTCAATGCTATGTGGAAACTTACACTATGGGGATTTCATTCAGAAAGCCAATCATCTGAAAGAGTATGTAAACGGGCCAATGAAATGCCAATGAGTTGGCAGCTTCAGCTTGCGCACCTGATGCTCGTTGCAATTAACTTGCTATAAGAGTACATGTGCGAGCAAAGCCAAAGCATCATTCATTTTAACTTCAGAGACTTCAACAGCCTTCTGAGAGAGTCGATGAGGGTTCCTCCAGCTGAGTTTCAGACAGAGAGTGAACGAGAGCGATCTCCCGGTCCAGAGTGTGTGACACGCAGCGGCAAATGGTCGAGCTTGGTTTCTCCCTTGCCTGGCGTCCTTTGGGTCCGGTCCTCCAGAGCGGTATGTATTGTTGCGAATTTCCTAAAAGAGCAACACGGTCGTGCAGCGCGTCTTTTTCAAGACGTCGCTCCGACTGTGCGTTTCTGGATGCGGTGGTTTCCTGTCCTCGGATGATGGGCACGAGCACTGCGTTTCATGTCTGGGGGTCCAGCATGTTAATGCGGTGCTCGTGGGCAGTGCATGCCATCACTGCGGTGGCATGTCTGTTGCGCAGTTAAGATCGCGGCTCGCTCTTGCAAAAGAGCCACCCACCCCAGTTGTCCCCCGCTCCGCGGTGGGCATTCAGGCAGATCTGAGGGTTACAGTGGGAGTAAATCTGCCGCCCTCGGGCTTGTGGACCTCTCACTCCTCCACGCGCTCCATCCAAGCTTTGAGTGAGAGAAGCGCTCCATCCTCGGATGGCCGCCCTCTCACTTGATGACACCGAGGCTCAGATGTCCACCGCTGCATCGGAGGTTGGGCTGTCATGGTCTGATGAAGGACCCCCCCCCCTCCGTTCCCTCCCATCGGGAGCGAGCGCGGCGGTGGCCGATCTTGAAACAGACATGATAACCGTGCTTTCCCGGGCTGTTTCGGTCGTGGGTCTGGAGATGGTTTATCCCCCAGCCCCGCGGCCGGACCGACTAGATGGGTGTATGTGGAGGATTAAAAGGCAATACCTTCTAGCCTCCCATCCCTCTCTTCCTGGAAGTGCACAGTGGGCTCACGCAGTCTTGAGGGCACCTTTCTCTGCCTGATCTGCGTGCGCCTCCACCTCACCACTCTTGATGGTGGAGCAGCCAGGGAGTACGAGTCGATTCCCCAGATTGAGAGTGCCATCACGGGCCCGAGTGGTGCCTCCTTCTGCTGGAATTAGCCTCATCCCCCGTCCAAGGCGTGTTGGTTTTCTGCCTCCCGAGCCAGAGCCCACACAGCCGCGGGCCAGACTGCTTCCACCCTGCACGCCAGGGTCCATGCGCGCGCGCTGGCCCAGCTGTACGAGGGTGGTTCTGACCCAGGCTTGTTACAAGCCCCGCACCGCACCCGACTGAGCTCCACGGATCTCAAGTCCGCTGCGTGTGCCCCGGGAAAGACGATGGCCACGTTAGTGGTCCAGGACCGCCACCTCGGGCTAAACCTGGCAAAAATATGCGCAAAGTCGACAAAGTTCACTTTCTTGACTCCCCCATATACCAGTCTGGCCCGTTCGGCGACACCGTTGGTGAATTCACCCAGGAATTCACGGCGGTGCAGTCGGATACGATGGGCCATCCTTCGGCCGGGATGTAAGACCGCTCCCCTCCCGCCAAACCATCCACATCCACTGCTTGTCGCCGAGAGCGCCCGTCTTTGAGTGCTGCTCCGCCCCCGCCTGCTCCTCCGGCCAGCGGCAGCGCCGAGCACCTCGCAGGCAACCAGCGCTCCCCGTCCAAGGGCGCCGTTAAGTCCGGATAACGGACCGCGAAGCGCTCTTGAGACGGCCATCTGGAGAAGAGGGAACTTGCTCTCTCCCCGGTGGGGGGCCGGGCTCCTCAGAGAGAGAGCATCTTTCCCTTCCCTGGATGTGACAGCCCGAATACTGCCAGTCTGGGACGCGATGAAAAGCCTTCCAGCTCGCAGGATCTGCGCACTTCGCCAGTGGCTCACGGGGTCTGGGAGGACGGTCTACTTTCTCTCACACCTCCAGCCCTCTCCTCCGGAGTCTGAGTGCAAGGTGAGTAAATCTCTCACCTCCAGCTCTTCCGAGGGACCCCAGCGCTCCCTGAATCAGCACTCCCACTCCGCGCTGCCCCACTGCTGGTACGTCAGCGATTGTAGCGATGCAGTCATTAGCGAGGGCTCTGCCTGCCTGGTTAGCGCAGCCCAGCCCTTTTGCGGTGGCTCATACGCACGATCAGACTCGGCTACGCGATTCGATTTGCGAAACGGCCTCCCAAGTTCACGGGGTGTACGTCACCAGGGTCAGCCCTGTGCCCGCCCCTGTCTTGTGAGAGAAGGTTGCTGTCCTCCTGGCGAAGGATGCAATCTAACCGATCCCTCCAGCCGAGATGGAGAGCGGGTTTACAGCCTGTACTTCATCGTACCCAAAAGAGCGGTGGGTTACGGCCAATCCTAGATCTGCGCGTTTTGAACCGCTGTCTGCACAAGCTGCCGTTCAAAATGCTTATGCAGAAGCGCATCCTCCTGTGCGTTCGTCCTTGGGATTGGTCTGCAGCATAGACCTGAAGGACGCGTACTTCATGTCTCCATACTCCACGCCACCGTCACTTTTCTGCGGTCTGCGTCGAGCGAGCCTGACAGTACAAGTCCTCCCCTTCGGGCTCTCTCTGTATCCGCGGGTCTTCACCAAGCTCGCGGAGGGTGCCCTAGCGCCCCTTCGGCTCGCGGGCATCCGCATACTCAATTATCTCGGCGACTGGCTGTTTTTAGCCCTCTCGCGGGAGTAATTGACTATGTACAGAGACAAGGTGCTCCAGCACCTCCACCTACTGGGGTTTCAGGTCAACCGAGAAAAGAGCAAACTCGCCCCCGTGCAGAGGATCTCTTTTCTCGGGTTGGAGCTGGACTCGGTCACCATGACAGCGCGCCTCTCCGGAGAGCGCGCTCGGCTAATGCTGAACTGTCTGTGAGAGTTCGGCAGCAAAATAGTGGTTCCACTGAAATCTTTCAGAGGCTCCTGGAGCATATGACATCCGCAGCCGCTGTACGCGCTCGGATAACTCCATATGAGACCACTTCGGCACTGGCTTCACGATCGAGTCCCCAGACGCGCATGGCACGCGGACACACACCGAGTGACTGTCACTGCGCTGTGTCGCCGCGCCCTCAGCCCCTGGAACGACCCCTCGTTCCTACAGGCCTGAGTGCCTCTAGGACAGGCGTCCAGACATATTGTCGTTTTGACAGATGCTTCCAGCACTGGCTGGGGGGCCGTGTGTTGCGGGCATGCAGCTGAAAAAAACCCAGTTGCATTGGCATATCAATCGCCTAGAGCTGTTGGCAGTGTTTCTCGCTCTCCGCCGTTTTTTACCGGTGCTGGAGCGACAACACGTACTGGTCAGGACGAACAGTACGGCAGCGGGGGCGTATATCAACCGTGTGGGGGGTATCCGCTCTCGCAGCATGTCTCAGCTCGCTCGCCGTCTGCTCCCCCGGAGTCATACGCGGCGCAATCGCTGCATTCCATTTTTTCCCCCACCGAGCTCAACCGTGCAGCCCATTCGCTCTCACGGCAGTTTCGCCTGGGAAAATGGAGACTCCACCCCCGACTGTCCAGCTGTTCGGTGCTGCGCCTTTCTCTCTCTAACTCAGAGATTCGTGCGCTCTCGCTTGAGTTCCCCACTTGGCGAACCCTGCAAAGTCCACTGGCTACACAGCTGGCCTCGGGGCATGCGTAATACGCATTTCTCCAGTGAGCCTACTCGCACAGATACTGGGTAAAGTCAGGGAGGTCGAGGAACAGCTCTCGTATTGCGCCTCTCTGGCCCAATCGGACCTGCTTTCAACTCTCTCCTCGTGATGGCCCCTCCCTGGCACATCCCCTCGGAACAGGGGACAGGCACCGTTTGGCACCCACGCCCAGATCTATGCTTCACGTACGGTTCATAGATGGAGCGCGGAGGACTTAGGTGACTTACTGATTAGGTGGTTAACACTGTCACTCAGGCTGAGCACCCTCTACGAGGCATGCCCACGCCTGAAGTGGAGTCTATTCGCTGTGTGGTTACCTTTTTCCCCGAGAAGGAACCCCGAACATGCCAGATCAGAGTGATGCTATCCTCCTTCAGTTGACTGGAGCTAGGCTGTCCCCTCCGCTCTGAGGGGTTGGCGTTACGATCATCCCCGCTCTAAGGATGCGGCGATGGTGGCGCGCTGGGAAGTATCATCTCATCATTCAGTTCCCAGAGGCGCGAGACATGAATATTAATTTTCCTGTTTCCCTCTCATACCCACTTGGAGATCTCTCTTAGGAGAGGTCTGCGTGATCACTCGACTCAGTATCTTTAAGATTTCTGTCCAGGTAGACAGCTCTGCTGGTCGCGTTTGCATCGGCCAAATGGGTGGGTATCTGGAGGCATTTTCGGTCAGCGAAATGTGCCAACGTTTTGGGTCGGCCCACTCTCACGTTTACCTGAGACCCCGGCCCACCTAGGTGCCCTAGGTTCCTACAGCGTTCTTTCAGCCACGTAGTGAACCTGCAAGCGCTGCCCACGGAGGAGGCAGACCCAGCCCCTTTATTTGGTCCTTCGCACTTTGCTATTACACGGACCGTACTCAGCTCTTTATCTGTTATGGTGATCGGCAGACGGGAAGTGCCGTATCCAAACAGAGGTTGGAACATACCCACTGAACTCTGAATGCCATCTCCCTCGCTCATCTGAGCCAGGGCGAGCCGCGTCCCCCAAGAGTGAGAGCGCGCTCCTCGAAGCGCGCATCCTGTTGGGCGTTAGCACGCGGCGCCTCTCTAACAGACACTGTAGAGCTGCGGGCTGGGCGACACCTATTAGAAGATTTATTAATCTTGAGGGGAGCCGATTTTCTCACGCGGTGAATGAGAAATTCGGTTAGGTGTTGTAAAATGCTTGCTGCGCCATTCTCTCTAACCCAGAGATACGTGCGCTTTTTCGCTCTGTCAGAAAAGTTCCCCGCTGGCGAACCCTGCAGATATTCCTCCGAGGCCCCCAGCACCTGACTCAGCGGAGGAGTCAGGCACTGGCCCGTTACGTTGCTGGTCTGCCCGATGGTCAGCCCGCGTTCTGGGTATAGGTGCCTGCTATGTGCGATCCCCACTAGGCGATCCCATATGCTTATACTGCCACGGTGCAGTCCCCCCTCACAGGCGGACCCGTGTCTTCCCTCACCGCTAACCATCTAATTTTCATATGCTTACTCCCCCTTCTCAGGGTTAGTTCATATGCTATTTGCCCCAGTCTCCCCACTTGGGTAGCAGGTGGCCTCCGCAGCGTCCTCCCTATCGGGACTGCACGCATTCCCAACGTACTGTCGTATTAAATTCCTAGAAATTATTCTAGACGCACTTGCGGCTCCCGAAAAATATATCTAAATCCGTAAATCTTCTCTGAAGTGGGATAAGTAAGGGCCAGGGAACACGTTGGAAGACCGCGCCTCTGGTGACGCAGGTGCGCTCACGCTCTTTGCCTGGCAAACCTCTCATCGGGGGCGAAGGTAAGGTTCAATCATTATGGCGTTTTCCAAACATTTCCCCATAGTGGAAGTTTCCACATAGCATTGAAGTTCCCCTTCCGAAGGGGAACGCTCTGGTTACTAAAGTAACCCTCGTTCCCCGAGGAGGGGAACGGAAATGCTATGTTCCTTCGCCATAATGATTGCCCCTTAGCTGTTGAGGTGAAAGTCTCTTCCGCTAAAAAATTATGCTTTGGCTTTGCTCGCACATGTACTCTTATAGCAAGTTAATTGCAACGAGCATCAGGTGCGCAAGCTGAAGCTGCCAACTCATTGGCATTTCATTGGCCCGTTTACATACTCTTTCAGATGATTGGCTTTCTGAATGAAATCCCCATAGTGGAAGTTTCCACATAGCATTTCCGTTCCCCCCCTCGGGGAACGAGGGTTACTTTAGTAACCAGAGCGCTTAGAACATACATTTAATTTGCATTTTTAGATGGAAACATAGCTATTGTCTACATTTCAGTCACACAAAGAACAAAGTGCACGTACGAGAATGGCTTGTCCTTTTTTAATGAATAATTAGCTTAAATTCACTGACCTTCGACGTGTACTGTAACTAGATTAATGGGATTATTACTCGTTCTAAGAACTATTTTAGTTCTGCTCACATTTTTAATGACATATCAACATCTACCACTTGATCAATAAAAAGGCAGACACACAAGTGCACTTTTAAATCTATTAAAAACTCAACTTTAGAATGTAAAAAATGTTTAAATGTAAAAGTGCACTTGTGTGTCTGCCTTTTTACTGATAAAGTGGTAGAGGTTGATAAGACATTTAGAATGTAAGCAGTACTAAAAAATTGTTTTTAGAACAAGTAATAATCCCATTTATCTAGTTACAGTACATGTTCCTGTTAAAGGTCAGTGAATTTAAGCTAATTATTATTATTTTTTGCAGTAATATCAAAGGTAAGACTTAAAATTATGGTATTGGATCTAATTGTAATTTTTCCAAAAAAGGACAAACCATTCTCGTAACTTTGTTCTTTGTGTGACTGAAATGTAGGCAAGGAATGATTAAGGCTAAGGCGAGAAATACCGCTTCGTCTTTAAAAATTGGGGAAGAGACCAACAGAAACTCAGAGTTTAGAGAATAAAACCTGCTCCTGACCAGGTTAGGCTCACAGAGTAAGTTACCATGGTAACTGACTGAGAAGTTACCTCTCTTTCAGAAACAGGCCTGACTTACTATGCTTTCTTGAGTTTGACAAACCTGCCATTTTAAAATGAAAAAGCCCAGAGTTTCTCTCATTTCAGGGTTAACATACTCTGAGTTTTCATTTAACCTCCTTTTTGAAATGGGGCCCAGGTCTCACACTCACACACACACACACACACACACACACACACACACACACACACACACACACACACACACACACACACACACACACTCCTCAAATGTAAAGACACTAATTGCTTAAACGGTACCTAGGTTACCACTTTTTCTAAATTTAATATAAGCCTTTTGTGTCTCCAGAATGTGTCTGTAAAGTTTCAGCTCAAAACACCTATCAGATTTTTTATTATACCTTTCATAAGTTACTAATTTATAGCTTTGAGCATCAGGTAGCGGTTTTTGTGTACTGCGCCTTTAAGGCTAGTCCTTCACGGCCACCGTTTCCACGTGCCTGTCAGCGTGCCTTCATCTCCTCCCTTGGCTGCCTCAGACAGCAGACAGACATAAAGGAAGAAGATTTCACGTAACATTTTTGAGAAATACTACAGTAAGACTTTTACCAATCAGTATTTGATGCACTTGTGGAGCTAAAACGACGAGTCACACACAATGATGTTACAAAGTTCACACGCACACACAGATACACACACACAGCGCAGACACGCACACACATAGACAATGCGCACGTTTAGCTTTGCACTACAGCTAATATCCAGGTAATACAGGTTAATATCCACTGCTGTATGGATATCTGTTATGTTAATGTACAAAATAAACCTGATTTAACGTCCACAAACTGAGATTGATCTTCTTCTGACACGCGGCTGTGTTGATGAAGTAAAGCTGAAGTAAATCGCTGTAATTCATTAACATTCACTGCTTTAAAACATTTTAAACTTGTAAAACTCACTCTTGATCACATTTGATGATGATTGAGGATCCTAGCAAACTAACCAGATCCTTTATTCCTGGTTGCTTTGCGCACGTCCTGTCTTGTTGATATGATTATAAGTGTTGTTACGGAGACATGTTACTATGCAGCTGTCAATCAATTTGGTGGGCGGGGGGACCGCACTCCTACGTCAAGTTGCGGTCGGTCTGAAAACCGCTCCAGTTGGTCCATCGTATTTATGCTGTTAAATTGAAAAAAAAAAGGACTGAGTGTGTTTATATCATTCCAATATGACGGTCTATACACTATACCTACACATATGTCTGTCCAAACAGCTTGAAAAGTAGATTCTTCACCATAGGTGCCCTTGAACTGATCACTAACCAATCATGACTTTACCTAAGCTTATAAATAGGTCATAGGTCAGAATATCTGCTTTGAACAATGGATGCTATCAAGGGACAAAGGGCAAGAGGAGGAAGAGAAAGAAGAGGATGAGGACATAGGCAAAGAAGAGAAGTAATGAGAGCCATCACTGACGAAATTAGGGCAACACTTGTTGATCATGTGATCAACCACGGTTTGACCATTAAAGGCTGGACTTAGATTTCAGCCCAACTTGAGTCCATTAACAGTGGCGTACATGATTCAAACTTTCAGAAATGAGAACAGGTATGCAATCTAATGCCTATTTTAGCATTACAGTAATGTATAGTAAAATACATATAACTGGCTAATATATCGGTTATCGGCCTCCAAATCTTAAGAATAATTGGTTATTGATATCAGCCCAAATATCCATATCGGTGGATCTCTAACTGCATAGTATTGCAAAAACATTTGTAACTCTAAGCCATCCATTTATGGCACTGCATTGAATGAATGAGGTTGTTTACCATGCTGTACTACCTGTTTTTTGTAAACTGTTTTCAATTCCTAAGCTGAACACATACTGCTTCAATTTTATACAGAATGGAAAGACAAAGACATCATGGAGGACGAGAACACTTGCATACAAATATACAAGAGACTGCAATTATAAATATGGTTTTGGCTGACAACACAATTAGGATTTGAGAGATAAGAGAGCATATCTTGAATAAGGACACCATATTTAACAACTGTCGACCATACAGCGTATCCACCAATGACATCAAGTGAAGATGAAACAACTTTACAAGGTTCCAGCTCTGACAGAGTGAAGAATCTGCATCATGACTTTCTCGAGGTATGTATGCAGCACAACTTCCAGTACCATATTTACTCTTCTGTATATCATTGTGTCTGGTAGAGAGAGTATTGGATAAGGATTTCATGCAAATCCACATCGAACTGAAATTAATATTTGGATGTGTCAAAACTTTCTTCAGTTAAACAAAGAGAAAACTGAAGTCATTGTGTTTGGGAACAGAGATGAGGTTTTCAAGATGAATGCATACCTTGGCACTAAGGGTCAAACAACAAAAAATAAGGTCAAGAATCTTGGTGTGACTCTGGAGTCAGATCTGAGTTTCAATAGTCATGTCAAAGCAGTTAGTAAATCAGCATACTATCATCTCAAAAACATTGCAAGAATCAGATGCTTTGTTTCCAGTGAAGACTTAGAGAAACTTGTTCATGCTTTTATCAGCAGCAGGGTGGATTACTGTAATGGCCTCCTCACGGGCCTTCCCTAAAAGACCGTCAGACAGTTACAGCTTATCCAGAATGCTGCGGCTAGGATTCTGACCAGAACCAAGAAAACAGAGCACATCACATCTGTCCTCAGGTCTTTACACTGGCTCCCTGTTACATTCAGAATAGATTTTAAAGTACTCTTACTCGTCTATAAATCACTCCATAAATGGCCTAGGACCTCAATACATTACAGATATAATAATACAGATATAATAGATCTGTTATACATAACAGATAGACAACAGACAACTAGAGGGATACAAAGTTAGCGTTAGCTCTACTATAAAAGATCTGGGTGTCATATTAGACAGCAATTTAACTTTCAAAAATCATATATCCCATGTCACAAAAACTGCTTTCTTTCATCTGAGAAATATTGCTAAATTGCGAAGTATGCTATCCATATTAGATGCAGAAAAGCTAGTTCATGCTTTCATGACTTCTAGGCTGGACTACTGTAATGCTCTGTTTGCTGGTTGCCCAGCATCCTCTATTAACAAACTCCAGCTAGTGCAAAATGCAGCTGCCAGAGTTCTTACCAGGTCTAGAAAATATGATCATATCACCCCAATTTTATCCTCCTTACACTGGCTGCCTGTTAAGTTTCGTATTGAATTTAAAATATTACTCTTTACCTATAAAGCTTTAAATAATCTAGCTCCTGTTTATCTAACCAACCTCCTGTCTCGCTACAACCCAACCCGCTCTTTACGATCTTAAAACTCAGGGCTTCTGGTAGTACCTAGAATATCAAAGTCGAGTAAAGGAGGTCGAGCCTTCTCATTTATGGCCCCTAAACTCTGGAATAGCCTTCCTGATAATGTCTGAGGCTCAGACACACTCTCGCTCTTCAAAACTAGATTAAAGACCTATCTTTTTAGCAAAGCATACACTCAGTGCAGTACATAGCTGTATGACGCATGATGTGTCCCACACATGATTTTGCTTCTTGTTTATATACACTATGAACAGCAGCTACGCTAATTATTCTCTTTATTCTCTATTTCCACCTGGGGGTACTCATCTTGAGGCCCTTAGACTACGCAGTGCCACTGACGCGATCCGAGACCAGCGACGAGATGATCCCAAGGTTTTCTGGACCAGGCCGTATCCTGAGCAGCTGCTGTGGTGGTCATCGTGGAGTGAGAACATGAGACTAACTCCTGTGATGCTCCAAGGACAGACGAGTCTACGCTGAGGTCCAGCTTCCTGCGCCTAGACTGCAGCTCTGCACAAGACGTTTGGCCATAGGGGAAATGGTCGTGCCCAACTGAGCCTGGTTTCTCTCAAGGTTTTTTAAATCTTCGCTTTCGCCAATTGGTGAAGTTTTTTCCTCGCCGCTGTCGCCACTGGCTTGCATGGTTCGGGATCTGTAGAGCTGTGCATCGATGGATTTGCTCTTCAGTGTTTGGACTCTCAGTAGTGATTATTAACCCACACTGAACTGAGCTAAACTGAACTGAACTTAATCTCTGAAAACTGAACTGACTTTGTTTCAATTCACTATAATCTTACATGTGAAGCTGCTTTGACACAATCTACATTGTATAAGCGCTATACAAATAAAGACGGATTGAACTGAATTGAATAACAGATCACTCAGATCATTAGGATCATATAAACTAGAAATTCCAAGAGTTCAGTCAAAGCAGGGTGAATCAGCTTTCAGCTACTATGCCCCTCGCTGCTGGAATCAGCTTCCAGAAATGATCAGATGTGCTCCAACATTAGGCACATTCAAATCGAAACCGAAAACACATCTGTTTAGCTATGTAAAACACATTTTTATCTGTTTTTTTTTTTCTTATACTTGTCTCTTTTATTCCTGTGTATGTAAATCACTTTGAATTGCCACTGTGTATGAAATGTGCTATATAAATAAACTTGCCTTGCCAAATCGCCATGAATTTATTAATGTGGATGGAGTTGACTTCAACTTCACCAAAACCAGGCGCCACAGAAGAAATGTAATAGGACAGAGGGCAATTACCAATTTCTCTGGACAGCATGGGGCTAATATAACTAGTGTGCTGCCAGCACTCAAAATGGGGTCCTCCATCACAATGCCACACTGGGTTCGTACAACACTAGCCATTTGCTCACTTTTCTGGATGCAATTTACATATTTCTTGTCCCTGATCCAGACCTAGAGCCTGCTTAATGTGTAGTTAAATGGTACAATTTTAGTTTTCCCCTAAGCTGTTTTGGTCTGAAACTGGTTTGCTACCCATCAACATTTTGTAGTTTTCTATCTACTGTATACCCCCATATTCACCTTTTCTAAATCCCATAGAGGAATTCTTCTCAGCCTGCCACTGGAAAGTTTATGATTGCCAACCCTATGCCTGCATAGCACTTCTCCAGGAAAGAGGACACATCTGGGGACATAGAGGTTGCCTCTGTCTAAAGTTGGATATGCCATGCTAGGAGATACTTCCCTCAATGTTTGGCAAGAGAAAACATCAATCAAAGAAACAAATCAAACAAACAAACAAATCTTGTGATGTGGATGAAGTTTTGTGGCCAGACCCAGCTCGGAGAAGAGATGAAGAGTAGCTTGACACTTCCACCCCATCACCACTTCCTGGACTGCCACCCCTGGACCTCACCTGGACACACACAATGCTATTCTAAAGAATATACTTTTGGTTTACATTTTTTTTCGAGAGTTCACACTTAGCTGATGATTGATAATAAAGCTTGTTTGGCATGCTGTCCTGGGAGGGAGCACTGAGATTATAATATCCTCAAGCCCTGGGCTCCCTCCCTCCTGTTAGCAGGGCGAGAGGGAAGTTTGAGTTTAGGTAGATCTTGATGAAATCCCCCGACTTGTTAATGGCTAATTACAGATTATAGGCATAGCTATACTGCTTACTAAGAGGTTGTCTATAGTGCCAATTTGGTATAGTCAAATTACTTATATCAATTGTTTTTGGACTGTGGGAGGATACCGGGGAACCCGGGGAAACCCAAGTGAGCACAGGGAAAACATGCAAAAGCTGCACAGAAATGTCAACTGGTCAAGTAAGGACTTTTAACCAGTGACATTCTTGCTGTGAGGAAACAGTGCTAATCACTGGGCCATGATGTCCCCTAGTCTAGAAAAGAAGAGTAGGGGTGATTCTTTAAGACAAAGATACTGAGGTAAGAAACTCTGGTTATTTATAGTGAGTTTGGAATCATCTGATTGGTGAATCATATGTTAGCTAATGTAGGACCAGCCGTGAACAATTATAAGCACGTGATCCTCTCGAAATTAGTTTATAAATAAATTTCACTTATATGCTAATGTATACAACAGTAATGTTTGAGAGATACACTAATAAAAAAGATGTTCCCAAAAAGGTTCCTAAAAGAATATAATTTTGGTTTACATATTTTTTGGTATACAACAGTAATGTTTGACCTAATAAATATTTTCTGTTTCCACACATCATTGGTGTTTACAGTGTACCTGTTACTCCTCTTAGCAGATCACTTTCACTGTAGAACATTTAAATGCATTGCAATGTAGATACAAGTCTATGATAGAGCAAAGAGCTTTAGATTTAGAACAACAGTGCTTACATGCTATAACCAAACATTTAAAATTATGAAAGAAGTGTTTGGAATTTGATGAAGCATTTGATGCAAATGCTTCATTCTGACAAGTGTTCATGGCATTTTATAAGCAGTGTGACATTTTGAAGGAATTTTGTTTAAATTTTGTGTGTGTGGTTTAGGGAATTGTGTGAAGTTTTGAAAAAAGGTGACATTGTTTTGAAAATGTTTGTAAGCAGTTGGAAAAAAACTGTAATATCAACCTCTGCATAAATAGATTAGTTTTTGAAGTTTATTTATCATCCTTAACTCCAGAACAATCACAGTAAGAGCCGATTTAAGCTGTAAGAGCTGAACACAAGCATTACAGACATATGTAACACATTTCACAATATACATGTTACATTAAAATAAAATAAAAAAAACAACAACAACATTTAAACAAACTTTATGCCTTTACTGAATGAAATTTTTTCACAAATTAAGTTTTTTGACAATGAGCTGTGATAAGATGATATGTCTGATTACATTTTCTGAGAGCTCTATATTGCTGGTGTCATTTTCAAAATAAGAGTCCTACATACATAGTAAATATATACTATAAATGAAAATAAATATATCTCATTAAAAAAAATGCTGTGACCAATCAAATGATGACTGGAGCATGCATATTAATTCTGATTGGATTTGTTTTTGGTAGCACTTTATTTTGATTGTCCATTTGAGTATTAATAGACTGTCTGCTTAATATCTGTTGATACTCCTACTCCTTCAACAAACATTTATCTGACTATAAGAAACATGTCAACTTACCCTAACCCTTACCTCAACCTAACAGTCTACTTATAATCTAATGAGAATTAGTTGGGATGTAGATACAATGTAACTTAAATTCAACGAACGGACCATCAAAATAAAGTGACCTCTTTTTTTTTTTTTTAACTAAGATTTTACACACAGGACATTCATGAAAATGAGAAAACAATGATGTTTAAAGTTCACGGTATGTCATTTTTTTGTGTACTGAACCCTGATTATCCATCTCTGTGCATATTCAGATTTTCATTCTATGGCACCTATACGACATTTTTGTTTTGCATTTGCAGTGAATATGCAGCTGTTCGGGGAAGGTTTGAGAGTTTTACCCCAGTGAGAGTAAAAGTGATCTGGCAAGACAGATTTTGCAATTAAGAGCAGGTAGAAAGTTGCAGAGGCAGGAGTTCAATACAGGGTGTCTGGGAAGACAAGCAGCTCTTCCTTAGTTGAAAAAGTTCTGTTTTATCATCCCAAGCAAGAAATCTACTGAACCGGGCAGGCCGAGACCCATGCAGCTACATTATTTCCACTGAAACATATGAATTATTTAACACTGAGCAGACAGACCAAGGTTAAGCCACCCATATCATTCAATATGCACTGACACAGGTGTCTGGAGAAATGTAACTTTAACATATAGACACAACATTCAGCCAGATTTATCGGCTTTCTATGTCCATCATTTCAATGCAAAGGGGAAAAAAAAAAACGAATCCCGACAACATTCCCTGTATGACACAGATATAATTCAGCGATAGTCCATGCACACACACGCTGCAGTGAATATAAATGACACTTGATTATCTAGTGTACGTCTTTGTGAATTGGCTTGGGAATCACTGGGGAGTTTGGAGTTCACAATAAATCAAGGCCAGACTGTCTGATCACTCAGTTGTTTCACCAGAACAAGCGCTGATACACTATATTCTGTAATTTACAGCTTTGTTTAGAAACTTCATTCTGAATGAATACTCTGTTGTATTAATTGCTCTGGATATCTGCAAAAGCTCTGTACAGTGATTCTGCTTTGTTATTTAGTTGTGTCTGGAAGAATAAATGCTGGAACTAGTTTTTTCTTTCTTATTTAATATTATAATATATTAATATGGTATTCTATTAATAAGATATTAATATTATTCAGTACTTAAATGAATAGCTACACTGTAAATCTGCTACCAAGCCTTTTAGTGAAAAGTTCTTCATACAATAATTTCTTCAAACAATAATGATTCAACCCAATGGTTCTGTAACGGTTGTAAAATGTCTTTAAAAAATGTACGATTTTTTTTTCATAGTGCTAAGGATATTTTCTCACACTATATCATTAAAGGATGTTCTTCAATCAAACCATTAATGCCAGTAAAGAGCCTTTATATTGTATGTAGTTTTATATGTATGTATACATATTTGTTGTCCTCAACCAACCTGAACTAGCTCAGAAATCCCTGCTGGTGAATGCGGGGTCTGGAACGAGGTTTTATGAGAGGTCTCCTAACCGTGGCTTCTCCACTGTCCCAGAATCCCAGCAGCATTCAGACCGTTTAATACAACCACATTTTACAATAAGGAGAGCAAGCCCTGCCTTAGGCTCACACTTCAGCTCTAAGCCAGTGTGCTTTAAAAGAGGATACAGTAAGTGTATGTGTGTGTGTGTGTGTGTGTGTGTGTGTGAGTGAGTCTGTGTTATATTTATGGAGCTTTACCTCTGCTCTCTCTTTGAATGGTAAGCCCTGCTCTCCTCTGGCCATTTGATGAATAAATGCTCTGAGAGTCCCAAAGCTGGTGGCTCTTCTGTTTTATCAGCCCGGGAGAAGCACATTAATGTCAGCATCACTGAAATGTTTACAGCAGCACTGGAAATAAATGCAGCTCGGTGCACCTGAAAAATAAAAAATTAACACACATATTAACATGAATAAAACAAAAGCGCTAAATCAAAAGGATGGCACAGATAGAAGCTTCACGGGCGCCAATGAAAAATGACACAGCTTAAAGCTTTCTCTTAATATAAAACATCTATCTTTAACATCTGACGAAGAAACCAAAATGGAAAACGGGCTGTTTGTTAATCAAAGGACATGCCAAAGTAATCAAACCCTGCGCTCCGGGAAGGGTATATTAGGAGTTTTCTGATTCACAAGCACATCCTGTTGTAAATTTATTCCTGTGAGTTGCAGTTTTGAAGCTCTATCAATTGTTTAGTGTAAAACGTTCTCATGCCGTTGCTAAAATAACACAGTGTCTGTTTTGCTTGTTTTTTGCATTCTGGCAGAGTTCATCAGTTCATCTTTTTTATTTTGTCTGTGCTGTCAGTTTCTGGAAATAGAGCTCAAAGACAGACAGATATATACGCACAGTGAAAGGAAAAGACAATCAAAACTTTTCAAAAGACATTTGCTCACTTTTCTGGCCTCAACAGACTCTAAAAGCAGTAAGTATCTGATAAAATAGCAAGAAAAGAAAAGAAGTCAAGGTTAAGTGGATTTGTTGACTTGAACATGAAAAGCACTTCAGTCAAAAACACACATATATATGTAATGTCAGCCAAACTCCTCCACAGCGGCCGATCCTGAGAGCATGTGTGTGGGCTTTAAAAGATGAGTAGGATTTGAAGACAATTCAGAAGAATACAAAATTGATGTATATTATCACCTGGAAATACCAAGGTTGAAAAGAAACTTTAAAATAGTGTATATACAGTTGAAACCAGAAGTTTACATACACTCTAAAAAAAGGAACATAACCATTTAAAAACAAATTTCTGATGGTAAATCATACTAAACCTTTACTATTTTAGGTCAGTTGGGATTACCTAAATGATTTACATTTGCTAAATGCCAGAATTATGAGAGAATTTTTTATTAATTTCTAGACAGTCAAAAGTTTACATACATTTCCTTGGTATTTTTTTTTTTTTTTTTTTGGCTTTGCTTTTAAACTGTATAACTTTGGTCAAATGTTTTGGGTATCCTTCCACAAGCTTCTCACAATAGTTGAAGGAATTTTGGCACATGCCTCCTGACAGAATTGGTGTAACGGAGTCAGGTTTGTTGGCTGTCTTGCTCGCACAAGCTTTTTCAACTCTGCCCACAAATTTTCTAGGATTGAGTTCTGGGCTTTGTGATGGCCACTCCAAAACATTCACTCTGTTGTGCTTAAAGCACATTTGAACTAATTTGGCAGTATGCTTAGGGTCATGATCTGTTTGGAAGACCCATTTGTGGCCAAGTTTTAATTTCCTGGCTGATGTCTTGAGATGTTGCTTCAGTATTTCTACATAATGTTCTTTCTTAATGATGCCATCTATGCTGTGAAGTGGACCAGACGTCCCCGCCCCCATACTTTACCGTTGGGATGGTGTTCCTAGGCTTGTAAGCTTTCCCCTTTGCCCTCCAAATGTAACACTGGTCATTATGGCCAAACAGTTCAATCTTAGTTCCATCAGACCACAGGACATGTCTCCAAAAATGTGTATTTTTCCCAGTGTAATTTAGCAAATTGTAATCTGGCTTTGTTGTTGATTCTGGCTTGTTGATTTTCCCATGTTGTCACACAAGGAAGCAGTGTGTTTGAGGTTTTCCTTAAATACTTTTCTACAGTTGTGCCTCTAAATAACTCAAATGTTGTCAATTAAATTAGCCAATCAGAAACTTCCAAAACCTTGACACCATCATCTGAGCTTTTTCAGAGGCATAATAATCTTATTGTATGTAAACTTGACTTTCAAGAAAAGTTATAACAATTTCTCAAAAAATATCTCTCTCATTATTCTGCTATTAAGCATAACAGAAACAAATTTGATAATCCTAACTTACCTAAAAGAGAAAAGGTTTAGTCACATTAACATCTGACTTTTTTAAAATGGTTATGTCCCTTTTTATACAGTGTATGTACACTTCCGGTTTCAACTGTACATATGAATTTCTAAATAACTAATCTCACTTAGATGATTGTTTGTATTCATGTTGGGTTTAATGTGATTTTGAAATAATTCATTTTTCTTCGGCGTAGTCCCTTTATTCATCAGAGGTCGCCACAGTGGAATGAACCGCCAATTTATCCAATATGTTTTACACAGCGGATGCCTTTCCAGCTGCAACCCATCACTGGGAAACATCCATATACACTCACCCACACACATACACTATGGCCAATTTAGTTTATTCAATTCATTTATAGCGCATGTCTTTGGACGTGTTGGGGAAACCAGAGCACCCGGAGGAAACCCACACGAACACGGGGAGAACATGCAAACTCCACACAGAAATGCCAACTGTCCCAGCCGAGGCTCAAACCAGTGACAGCTATTGTGAGGTGACAGCTATTGTTTTAACATTTTATTTGTAATTATTCATTCATTCATTCATGGTTAGTGTGGTTTATACAGCATTTAAAACTTTTTTTACAGTTTCATAGTCAAAGTTATTATTTTAACTTTATTTTTATTTGAAACGTTAAAACAGACACTTCACTTTTATGTTTTATGCTTTTTATGTGAATAAATTAGCTCATTTAATTTGATGAGAACATCACAATGTCTTTGACTGTTATTTTATTTCTTTAATTTGAATAATATTAATTTAAAAATATGAGTATTTTTGAGGAGTCATATGGCATGACATTTTACAACACAAGGGCATCATATGTTAAAAAAAACTGTGAATCTGTTTGTTTTTTTATTCAAATATACATACATACATACAGTACTAACATACTGTACATACTGCAAAAAAAAGTTCTAGTCCAAACAAAGATTCTTTAATTAAGAAGCATTTTCTAGATAACATAGACACATATTGTCTTGTTTCAGAAATAATGTGTAAAAAAAGATTTTTTTCTTAAAACAAGCAAAAAAATCTGCCAATGGGACAAGCAAAATACAGGGACAATAATAATGAGGCAAGAAAACGCTTCTTAATTTTAGAATTTGTAGATATTCATTTCCCTTCGGCTTAGTCCTTTTATTCATCCAGCTGATTTAAATTTTATCACTCTATTGAATGGGCAGCAGATAAAACTGAAATGCCAACTGACCCAGCCAGGACTCGAACCAATGACCTTCTTGCTGTAAGCCGACAGTGCTAACTACTGAGCCACTGTGATGCCCAAATTTGTAGATATTTGGGCTAAAAAACAAGCCAAAACTTCTAAGTAAGAAAAGCACTTTTTGCAGTGTATACATACATACATACTTAAAAAAATAATAGAAATGAGCACCACATGATTGACCCTAATGTACCTGCCATAAATCAGGATGTACCTGCACTAACCGCTTAAATCTCAAAAACCTTTGTGTGCTTATATCCAGTTTACACAATCACAACAACACAGTATCTCCAGAGCAGCGAGCCTTAAGCTGAAACTACTGGAAATCTAAAAAAATCACTTTTTACCCAGTCAGATCTGATATCTGGCCCTCACCCCTCACCGCTTCATCATCAAAGACCAAAGCAACATTAACAACCACCACTGGGGAAAAGGACAAGAGACGGCCCTCGACACGACTGCAGTGCTTAATCACAATCACCCAGAGCTTGGGACCTTTGTGAGGGATTCAATCACTCTCGCTTACAGGGGCAGATCTGCACCTCTCTGACCCTGAGAAACCCTCTCCATCCTGGGGTGCTTCAGACTCAAGAACCCCCTGCTTCTGTGATTTCCTCTGGTGCTTAAGCTGGGAAAGCACATCGATAAAAGTGTCTCGGCACACACTTGGGCTCCTGTTGACAGTATTGATCCGGAACGCGAGGGGGGGCTGTGCGGACGGATTTCGCTATCGGATTTGAAAGGAGGCAGGTGAGGAGAGTATTGAAAGGCCTCTTGCGTTCTTCAGAAATATTAGATACGGGGCCACAGGGAGCTGAAGCAAGGCACTGTGGGTGTCAGAATTGACGGCGAGAGATAAGGGAAAAGCAAGCGGTAGGTTGTCATTGGGTTTAACCTCCAAAAAGTGTATGCAAGTTTAAGACTGTGGAAAGCTGGGTTTGCTTTGAAGGCTTTTGAGGAGAGCTGCGTGACAGTAGCTGGAACGAGTCCAATGAGGCATATAAAATGAGACATATAAGGGTGTTTGTGTTAAAACAACAACTTTGAGAATAAAACTGAAAGTTTCTGAGGGAAATATTAAAAGACTGGGTTCAACAGAAAGATATTTCATTTTTAATTTGAAGTCAGGATTGGGATCTTTATTTCTCTATGGTGAAATATCTATACACTATCTGAAAAAAAATCTTGTCGTCAATCACAGTTGTAAGAGCAACAAATAATAATAACTTGACTTCTAGTTGACAATTTGGAATTTTTCAGATGAATCATGAACTGCATTCCAATCATCACAAATACTGCAGAAGACCTATTGAAACCCACATGGACCCACGATTCTTACAGAAATCAGTCAGGTTTGGTGAAGAAAAAATCATGATTTGGGGTTACATTCAGTATGAGGGCATGCAAGAGATCTGCAGAATTGATGGTAACATCAACAGCCTAAATATCAAGATATTTCTGCTGCCCATTACATTACCAACCACAAGAGAGGGCAAATTCTTCAGCAGGATAGTGCTCCTTCTCATACTTTAGCCTCCACATCAAAGTTCCTGAAAGCAAAGAAGGTCAAGGTGCTCCAGGATTGGCCAGCCCAGTCACCTGACATGAACATTATTGACCATGTTTGGTGTAAGATAAAGGAGGAGGCATTGAAGATGAATCCAAAGAATCTCGATGAACTCTGGGAGTCTTGCAAAAACACTTTCTTTGCCATTCCAGGTGACTTTATTAATAAGTTATTTGAGTCATTGCAGAGATGTATGGATGTAGTCCTCCAAGCTCATGGGAGTCATACACAATATTAATTATTTTTCCACCATGACTATGTTCTATACTGTACATTATTTCTACTAAGTGAGAAAGCCTTTGCCTAAGCAAAGTCACACCTTACTATCCTAATTAAATAAATTAAAAAAATGCATGATCATATTTTATTTTTGGTAAAATAATCGTAATCTAGAGGCCTTCACCTTTTATATTAGCAACTTCTGATATTAAATGATCAACTAGAAGTCAAGTTTTTATTTGCTGTTCAAAAATACAGCTGTTCATGCTGTTCAAAAATATTCAAGCAAAATATTGTAAAAAAAAATGACAAACTACAAAATTTCAACTAAATTAAATATTGTTTTTTGTTTCTCTTGATGTTTCCTTTTTTCTTTTGCCTTTTAATTTAATATTTTTTTCCATAACATATAAATTTGGGTGTACTAATATTTGGACTGTTATCGTAAATTATTTTGTTAGATTATTTCCAGATTTGGCTTTGGTACTGACTAATCTAATGTATCTGAACAAATATATGATAGCGAAGCATCCTATAGAAAATAATAATTTAAATGAGAGATTTGTAAGAGGTGTACTTAAATATGCTGAGTACTGTACATATACAGTACTGTAAAACCCAAAAGTTAAGGTAACTCAAACCATTTGAGGAAACCAATTGCAACAAACCATTTAGGTTAAAAAAAAAACTAATTCTAATGTGAACCTAATCCATTTGAGTAAACGAAGCAATTTGAGCACAGTAAGAGATCTCAAAACTACTGAGTATTGTAAAACCCAATAAGTTAAAGCAACTTAAACCATTTGAGGAAACCAATTGCTACACTAATCTATAGGAGTACTGTGAACTTTCTCCATTTAAGTTGAAGTAATGAAGGATTTAAGTAAGTTAAAGAAAATAAAGTAGAGCAGAACTTTTTGGATTTTTGAAGAGGTAGACACTTTACTTGCATTTGATGTTTTCTATGTATGTATTTATTTATTTATTTATTTTTTGTAAATTAAATTTAATAAATGGGATGTTATTAACATACTTTTATAAAATTATTAACATACTTATAAAAAATAAATTAATAAAAAAAGAGATGTAATGACAAAGGCACTGCAATGGTACCCCTACATGAAGTGTTCATCTAAAAGTAAAATAAATATGACAAAACAATCATATGAATTAAAAATATATAATACTAGTTCAATTGATTATATAATTAATTCATGACATTCTATAGTGTAACAACACCCATACACTTTTGTAATACTGTAAAGAGTGACATTTGCATTTAAATGAATGAATGAATGAATACATAAATAAATAAATAAATAAACAAATAAATAAATAAATAAATAAATAAATAAATAAATAAAAATAAAAAAGTCTTGTATAATGGGGGTGGTGGGGTGAGCAAAATTTGATAGCGTAATTCTTACCAGTTTGAAACAGTATAGCTGTGAATCAGAAGTGGCATTAAGTGGTAGTATTGAAGTACTGAAGTGGAAGAAGGGTTCAAATATGAAGATTATAATCTTTAAAAAGAGCACACAGTCAGCGAATGACACCCTAATAAAAAAATATTTCAGCGCATGCTTTCAGACAAGCCATAAGCCCACAGAATACAATAATTACAGTGCTCTCTAATTTGACAAGTGTTCCAATGATCAAATAAATTCCCGCTCTGGAGATTAAAAGTAGACGCTTAATCGATTCCATCTGCACATTTCGCCATGTGTGCTGTTTTGCCTGACACCGACAACACATCACAAAGCTCTTTTTAACCCGATCTAAGATCAGCCATCTCGTGATCCTGGCCAAATCCATTACCGTTATAAGAAAAGCTGAAGAGCAGGTTTCAGATCAGTGCAAAGGGGCAGCATCTACCAAACACCCATCATGGTTTGTGGGATGTAATGGGTTTTCTCCAAGCGGTGGAGGGAAAGAGAGAGGTCATTGAAAGGACAGATGAGGGACAGCAGAGTTTTACTCTTCCCATTTTCCAGCTTTGTCACGGTCCTTCTCTCTTAACTCATGATCCTGTTTGAGTCAGGGGCTAATCCGCCTCTGCCCCAAGGACACTGAAGATTCCAGAAATCATAAACTTCACTCTGTTGCTGCACACACTCATACTCCAATCTCACATTTGAGTCTGTGCTTTTGTGTGACCCTGAGAGCAGTATTAAACAATCAGGGATTTTTATCTTACTCTATTCTCAGAGGCCACATTCAGTCTTATGAAAACAAAAACAGGGTCATGTCTGATAGGCAGTGAAAAAACTGAAACTTCCACACACCTGTGGCCATATCAAAATTCTT
The DNA here is from genome assembly GCA_903798195.1 of Danio kyathit. Classification (NCBI taxonomy): domain Eukaryota; kingdom Metazoa; phylum Chordata; class Actinopteri; order Cypriniformes; family Danionidae; genus Danio; species Danio kyathit. The sequence goes on along the minus strand of LR812519.1, from coordinate 43,091,063 downwards.
CAAGTTCTCGCTAAGCATAGTAAGGTGAAGGCTATGGACTGCAAGGTGATTCATATTATGTCAATAAAGTTCTGAAAGATACATTTTTTGACATTTAATTGTGTATTGGGGAGACTAAAACTTAAAGTGGAGATCACAATTGTATAATTTCTTTGCTCCTTGCTTTGAGGTCATACTCTCATTTGAAGTAAAGAGGAGTTTGTTAAGCACATCCATTGGTTACATATACAGCAGCCAACATTTGTTTCAAAAACTTGTCCGAAATGGAAATTTAAAAAAATAAGTGGCCAAGTACAAGAATTTGTGTTGCTTACTAGTCATGTTTGATGAAAGGTTTTGATCCACTTGATGTTGACTACTGTATTCTGAAATACAGTTATGTATATATAAATCTTAAATTAGATATTTGAAAAAGAACACTGATTGGATTAGAGAACACCTTTAGATACCTACCAGTTATTGGTGTTGATCTGGCACTGGTAATGTTCTTGTTTATCAGAAAACCCCAATTTTTTCACTGTTTTCACTGACTTTGCAAAATGTTAAATCATTCTAAAGTGACTAAAACTCTATGACAGCAGGTTGTCCTGATGATAGTCAAAGGGATGAAGACCCTTTCAGTCGTACCAAGAGAGATTGGTCATTGCAAATCTGTGATTTCTAGAGTACTGCACCTTTATAATGTCATTCATGTCTCCCAGAAATGCTGGTTGTCTGTGAAAGACACATAAGAGGACAGGATAATGTGGAGAATTTCAGTGGGAAATTGGTTCAGCACTGTAATTTGAATAGCTTGCTAGTCTTGACATAAATATCTCAATGTTTAAAATGATTTAAACTGAAAGCTAGTGTCTGCAGTGAAAGAACATGAAATAATTAAAAGTCTGGACTAAACTTTGCTGAAAAAAACATTATGCTTAACATCAATTTGATGGTACGACTGAACACAAAATGTGCAAAAAATTCAACAAAAGGTGGAGGAAGAAGTGTCAGCCCAGAGTCCCCATCTAAACCTGACTGAAAATCTTGACAAATTTATTTTCAAAAAAATACTGTTCTACTAGAATGTCATAGAACAGAGATGCCCAAACTATGGCCCATGGACCAAAGTTGGCCAATGGTAACCTTTGATTTAACTCGCCATCCCATCTGAGAAGAGAGGGAGAAGGTTGGGACAAATACCTTTAACTGAGATTGTCATTTCTAATTTAACATAATATTTTGTATGTTTGTTTCTTTGCTTGTTGAGCTACAAAAACGGTGTCTATATACAGTATATATATATATATATATATATATATATATATATATATATATATATATATATATATATATATATATATATATATATATATACACACACACAGTGCATCTGGAAAGTATTCATAGCGCTTCACTTTTTCCACATTTTTTATGTTACATTCTTATACCAAAATGGATTAAATTCATTTATTTCCTCAAAATTCTACACACAATACCCCATAATGACAATGTGAAAAAATATTCTTTTAATTTGTTGCAAATTTATTAAAAATAAAAAAACTTTAAAAATCACATGTACATAAGTATTCACAGCCTTTTCTCAACACTTTGTTAATGCACATTTGGCAGCAATTACAGCCTCAAGTCATTTTGAATACGATACCACAAGCTTGGCACACCTGTCATTGCAGTACCTCTCAAGCTCTATCAGGTTGGATGGGAAGCAATGGTGTACTGCCATTTTCAGATCTCCCCAGTGATGTTCAATAGGATTTAGGTCTGGGCTCTGGCTGGGCCACTCAAGGACAAGTTGCTGTGAAGCCACTCCATTGATATTTTTTTGCAGTGTGATTTGGGTCATTGTCCTGCTGGAAGATGAACTATCGCCCCATTCTGGGGTCAAGAGCTCTCTAAAGCAAGTTTTCATTCAGGATGTCTCTGTACATTGTTGCATTCATCTTTCCCTCTATCCTGACTAAAGTCTTCCAGTTCCTGCTGCTGAAAAACATCCCCACAGCATGATGCTGCCACCACCATGCTTCACTGTAGAAAGAGTCCTGGTGGTTCCAAATATCTTCCACTTACGGATGATGGAGGCCACTGTGCTCATCAGAACTTTCAGAGCAGCAGAAATTTTACTGTAACCTTCCCCAGCCTTGAGTCTCAAGACAATCCTGTCTCGGAGGTCTACAGACAATTTCTTTGTCTTTATGCTTGGTTTGTGCTTTGACATGCACTGTCAACCCTGGGACCTTATATAGACAGGTGTATGCCTTTTCAAATCATCTCCAACCAACTGAATTTACCACAGGTGAACTCAATTAAGCTGCTGAAACATCTCAAGAGTGATCAGTGGAAACAGAATGTACCTGAGGCAGAGGCCGTGAATACTTAAGTAACTTAAAAAAAAAAAAAAAAAATCACATTGTCATTATAGGGTATTGTGTGTACAATTGTGAGGAAATACATGCATTTAATACAATTTGGAATAAGGCTGTAACATAAAAAATGTGGAAAAAGTGAAGCGCTATGAATACTTTCTGCATGCACTGTGTATATATATATATATATATATATATATATATATATATATATATATATATATATATATATATATATATATATATATATATATATATATATATATATATATTAATACATACTTTTTCTATTTATTTTTAAATTTCAATAAATTGGGAAATTATCATGGCAACTTTAATTAAAAAAATTCAAATCAAGTTTGTTTTTTGGCCCTTCTAAAGAAGAAGGTTGGGCACCCCTGGTATAGCCACAACTAAACTAGCTTCAAATTTTGAACAACGATGATTGCATAATTTCCAATAAAATCGAAAAATAGAATTTTTATGAATTGTTCTCTAATATTGATCTCCAGAAATATTGTGTGCAACAGCAGAACCACAAAGTGTGTGTGGGCACCCATTGACCTTCCCAATGACAAATTCTTCAATTTGCCAGACTCACAATGGCCACTGCAAGAGTGTCCAATATGTTTGCATAAACCTGTTGTCCTACCCTTCAGATTATGCTAACAACACTGTATTTGAATGTTTCTGAGGTTGGGATTCTGGATTAGGTAGGTTAGGCTGATAATACAGCTTCATATTACACTACTTCACATTAAAATTTACACTGGTAGCAAAACTGGTAGCAGTGCTACCTACTTTTTGAATGGAAGGTAGGACAATCTGAAAGGACAAATTGACAGAACACCGTGCTGCATGCAACCTGACAAACAGAATACTTGGACTGTATATAAACAGTGCTAAAGCATCAGTGCAGACACAAAGTGAATGCTGACACAGAATGAGTCTACTAGATGCATCTGTGGTTGAGTTAACTTTGAAAACTTTGTGGACACCATTGTTTGCCAGACGGATCATAATTAGGAAGAAAAAAATTATACCTGGGCATCTCTTTGCCTATTTACAGTATACTTGCTAGACTCCTCATTTTATCTGTGGAGATTGCCCCTTACTGCATTTCCTTAATGCAGATTGTACACAGCATATTTTTTCTAAGTGTCAAATCACAGTTGTTTTCACTCTGCATGACAATCTGGACTAGCATTCCGTTGAATTTAGCTGCTGCTGTTCACTATGGATTGGCGACAAGAGCTTACACACTGCATGACTTTTCTATAGTACGAATCAGCAACAAATCTGTCTGGTTTGCAAGTTTCTCTACCAAAAACACAAGAAAATGATAAGGAAATAATGCATAATGACACATTAAATGAGAGTTCTTGTGTAAGACGAGAAATGGTACCCCGTTGTGGTTGGCTAGAGCTCAGACAACATCCTAAACACATGGGTGCTCCTTATGAAGTTTGTCCAAACTTTCGTCAGTTGAAAAGACAGAAAATAAATCATTCTTACAAACAAAACTATGTTCCAGATATTATGGTTTATAACTCCTCCCTAAATTCCAGCTGTCCTGTACCTTGCTCTCTCTCTTTGGCTGTACACTGTAAAAAGTGATTATAACTATAGTTTTAAAAAAGTGAGTAAACTTGTTGTCTAAAAAGCATCAAGTTGACTTAAAAAGTGAGTAAATCCATTGTAACTTGGAACTGTTAAGTGGATTTAACTTTTTTTTTTTTCATAATCATTTATTCATTCATTTTCTTTTTGACTTAGTTCCTTTATTAATCAGGGGTCGCCACAGCAGAATGAAATGCCAACTTATCCAGCATATGTTCTATGCAGCAGATGTAATGCGTTTTTTTTCCAATACTGTTTGCCTGTTGGCTCACTCACAACAAATTATATCTTGGAGCCAATAGCTAGACTGTACAATAGGGGCTATAAGATCCACAATAGACTTAGGATGGACACATCATTGTTTTACTCTATCACTCTCTAATGCTTTATCATTTCAAAATTACATTACAGTATGAACACAGGGATTAAACTGTACAACCAAATTTTAAATAGCGCTACCTTAGCAGCCCTTTCTGCTTTGGTGCCAAAACTTAATACCTTAAGACCTCTCACACCTGCAGCTTCTCCACGATGGACGTCCAGGGTCCTTCAGCCTCCGGCGCCTAGACTGCAGCTTTGCACAAGACGTTTAGCCAGAGGAGAAATGGTCGTGCCCAACTGAACTGGTTTCTCTCGAGGTTTTTTTTCCTTCACTTTCATCAATTGGTGAAGTTTGTTCCTCGCCACTGTCACCACTGGCTTGCATGGTTTGGGACTTGTGGAGCTGCGCATCGATGGATTTGCTCTTCAGTGTTTGGACCTTCAGCAGTGACAAATAAACCACACGGAACTGAACTAAACTGAACTTCAACTCTGAAAACTGGACTGACACATTTTTTATTTACTAGAACTTCTATGTTAAGCTGCTTTCACAAATCTACATTGTAAAAGAGCTAAAGAAATAAAGATTAATTTAATTTAATTAATGCAATGATTGTTGTACTGTTCTCATGTGTCGTTGAATGAGATGTTAAGGGTGTCTGTATGTTTTTATGTTCTGCAGAGCAGGAACCTGCTGAAAAAACAGCATTCATGTTGGAATAAAACAATATGTATGATTTCATGATATGTGTGCAGTCCAATTTTGAAGTCACTGTGCAACCATGACCCCACATTGTGTCAAGCAGTATTACAGTTACCAAAGTGGTATTATATAAAGGTTTACAGTGCCATTTAAGAAAATGGCACTGTTGAATGCCCTCTGGTCAATAAGCATAAAAGGGAGTCCGGGATCAGTTAGGTCTCGAGAGCTGCCCCTGGTAAAAGAAGGAAAAGGAGGAGATGAGGTGGAAGGGTGGATTCTTCCAAAACAAAGATAAGGTAGTAGAGTGAAATCGGTCTACTTATTGTAGGCTTGGATCAATCTGATTGGATTATTGTTGATTACAGATGAGAGACCAGCTGTGAGATATTTATGTTACTGATCTTCTAGTCCATTTGTTGTTTAAAATTCCCCTGCATGGTTTAGCCATTGTATCTGCTTTTGTGTTTAAACCATACATTGAAGAGATTGTTATTTATTATAATTGTTCTTGCATTTTATATATGCTGACCTTGTTATGCCTTGAGTGCCTGCTTTAGTGATACTTGTTAAAAGCAACTGGAAGTGCCACCCCATTTTATTCTCTCATGCAAAGTTGACCATCTTTTTAGGTTGTGTTATAATTATTTGTCTGCCAGTTACTCACACCTGGTTAATTAGGAAAACTTATTAAAGTTTTGAACATTTTTGAACAAGTTTTTGAAAATGAACAGGGGTGCTTTTCTCAAACAACAACGTAACTCGCGGCTGAACTATCATAGTACGATGCATCGTTTGGTAAATGAACGATGTAATGACCAGTGTTTCCCAAAAAATTTAGTTTCTGTGTTGCAGATCCATCATTTGAACCACAATAGTTATGACGTAAAACACCCATAAAGATGCTCTAAACGGGGTGGTAACAACTTATTATATATTATTATTTGTGCAAATTAAATTGTTTTACACGCACACACATTAAAAAAAAAATGCAATATTAGTTTTGGTAAAAACGTGCACTCGTTTTCCATATTATTTGAAATATATGTAAATGGCACATACATGGTCTGTTTCCTTTACAAATCGTCTCCTTAGAATTATAAGGTTCTATCTGACATTTTTGTCAAAATTGAGTTATTGACATATTCTTATTAAATGGCAACTTATTTACATTATGGGATGTTTTTTAGAAGTGGATTACATTTTAAGATGTTTTATTTAAAAAACAAATGTTAGACACGCAAAAATTTGGAAGCTCAATATCTCAAAATCATTCAGAACGCAGATAGAACCTTGTTATTCCAAGATGACGAAATATTGAGAACATTACATATTATATTCTAAAACAAAAAATCACTTACAAAAGCTAACACGTATTTTAATCTCATATATAAATCATATAAATAAATAAATAAATAATGAGGCTATTTCTTAAGAAATTAAATTATATATATTTATTAGGAAAAGAAAAACTCCAACTCCAAAAATCCAACTTTATTGATAATAATATTAATAATAATGATAATGATGATGATAATGATTATTATTATTATTAAGTAGAATAATGTTATTATTTTTTTTTTTTTGAAAAGTCTACTTTTACAGTTTGACACATGCAAACCACTGCAGAAATGTTCTAACCAACAGGCCCATTTCATATACAGTACAGATACTTAATAAACAACTTACTATAAATTAAAAGCATTAACCTATGCTATGTTTTTTTTTTTTTTTTCACAAGCTTTAGAGACGTAACATAAATTTTAAATAATAGGTTGCCCATTCACCTTATCCTTTGCGTACGAGCGGGCGCAGCCATTTGAATCTTTTTGCCTCTAGACTTCCCGTCTCATTCACTTCCATTCATTTTTAGATATTAAAAACAGCTTGTTCTGCTGCTTGATATTGCAAACTGATGTTTTCTTATAATAACATTCTCCTTTTTATGTATAGTCATGCAAACACTTGTTTATAGAGCGAGTAGTTTGACCGTTTTTTTGCGGTTTATTATTCCTAGTCCATTCACCCATAGGAAACTAAATCGGAAGTTCTAAAACAATCGCAAAAACGAGCACACTTCCGCATTAAAGAATAAGGTCAATAGCGTTCGTCATGAGCCAGGGCTGTGTTCAAAATTACATCAATGTTTTCAAAGTGCACTGCGAAGAGAGCGCAATTATAAACATGAAGATCGCTAAAACTGAACTGTAAAAATACTTTGAAAGCAAATTACACTTAAGAGAGATGACTTTAATGCTTTTTCTTTTTAAATAATTCCAAGTTTAAATGTTAGAATGTTAGAACACAACCAGAAACAATGTTTCTAACTACAGCTCCAGTGGTGTAGTTGCAAGCATACAAGTTTGCGACGCAGTTTGTAAATGTTCGTTGGAACGCAACTTGCGACTTTGGTTGGCTAACCATGGTTTTCGGAAACATACTCCAGGTCAGTGATAAATATGATTATGATACGATAGATTTTAGTTAAAACAGGTAATAGAAACGTTTATTGTTCTTTATGATAGGGTCATAGAATTAGTCTTCTTTGCTGATATGCTACAATTTTCAGATAGAACTAGCTGTGGTAACTTTTCCCACGTGACCATCAATCAGCCAACCAACCAACACACGACCAACCAACCAACCAACCATCCAATCAACCAACCATCTAACCACCTAACCACCCAACCAACCAACCAACGAACCAACAAAACCAACCAACCAACCAACCAATCAATCAGTCAAATCAGTAAACATTGGTAAACAAATAAACAATAATTGGCCAAACTATAAGTTCTGTCTTTCTGAAATGGACTCTGCAAGAGGTTAATTTCTCTCAGCAGCTGCAGACTGTCTAAACCTTGTAAAATATGACTGAGGTGTTTTACAATGAACAAAGCAAACAGTATTTACAACAATCTGTCGCCATTATTCCTCAGTGTCATGTAACATGCAGTGAAAGGCAAAATGACTCGGGTTTAATGGAGCATCCTAATTAGAATCCTCCTTTGCTCTGACCTTTCTCAAATGACCAGGGAGGAAGAAAATAATGATTATTTGTTTTAACCTGCATGTTTACACCTGCAGGCCTCCAATAAACAATGCGATTACAACACAAATATTTATTAAAACAGTTTGCCTGATTGTCAGTGGAAAAAAAAGGTAATGCTAGAGCAGATGTGAATTCAATTGTAAGCATTACGTTTTAAAGCCTCAGTCGCTTTGTAAGTTGCTTTTTTTGGAAATAGAATGCTTAACAAATAAATATATATGTCACATGGACCTTATGTTAAAATGCCCGTCTTACAGCATACAAATTTCTGGCTTGATGATATCAAATAAAACCACAAACTTTAAATTCTTATCAAGCAATAATAACTTCAGCAAGAGACCCTCAAACTATGTTTATGATGGTTTTACAGCCTTTTAAAATTACATAGAGAGCCAAGTTCCTGCCGGCTGCCCTTCTCTCCTTCTTCTCTCCATCTTTAACCCCTCCCTGATTTCCTAGTGGCTCATTGACTTTGGAGGCACAAACTCATTAAATGGCTTCTATTGCACTGACTCAGCTTCTATGATATAGGTATGGTTTGCTTCATTACCCTTCTCTCTAATTATTGATCTTTTTTTTCACGTTCAAACGCCGGCATAAGAAAAATCTTTCCTGTCATTCATTTTTAATTTACAAGGAAGAAATTATATTTTATGTTAAAAGAGATTGCTGAAAGCAATGGCATTGGTTCTATAGAAGTTAAGGTAACTTATTCAATGGCACCTAGTTTACCCTTTTACAAGATGTAAGATAAGACTTTTGTGTCTCCAGAATGTGTATGTAACGTTTCAGCTCAAAATACCTATTAGATTATTTATTATATAATGTAGAATTTGCCCATTTTGGTGTCTGATCACAATGTAACTGTTTTTGTAGCCTGTGGCTTTAAAGGGCACTTATATTAAATAATGAAAAATAGGTAAAATAAGTATTTTGTGTCTCCAGAATGTGTTTCAACTCAAAATACCCATCTGATTATTTATTATACCTTTCATAATATTGGAATTTTCATGTCTAAGCACATTGTAGCTGTTTTTTTTGCCTGTGCCTTTAATGCAAATGAGCTGGTTCTCCCCGCCCACCGTTCCGTTTGTGCCTGATCACTCCCTCTGGCTCTTATGTGTGTCTCCATCTCCTGCTGCATCATATAAACAGCACAGTGACCGACATGAAGGAAGCAGATGCCAAGTAATGGTTGAGAGAAATTCAAGCCTTTCTGCAATGATGAGTCACACACAATGACGTTACAATGTTCAAGCACAGCATGTGTGTTTAACTTTGCATTGTTTTTGCACAGCAAAAGGATGTTAATATACACTGCTGTATGTATATCCGTTATGTTGATGTACAAAATAAACCTGAATTAATATCCACAAACCAGGATTGAAACATCTTTTATAATTGTACTGACATGCGGCTGTGGTAACGAATCACATAGCAATTTTACTGTTTTTACTTTAGTACAAACATGCACTGTTTTAAAAATGTTTTAAACTTGTAAAACTCATTCTTGATCACATTCGATGATGATTAATGATCACTACGAGCTGACGCCCTGTCTTGTGTTTCTTCATGCATGCCCTATCTTGTTGATATGATTATACACATTACTGTGAAGACATGTTAATACACAGCTGTCAATCAATTCGGTGGGCAGGGAAACCGCACTTCTTTGTCATGTTGTGGTGAGCCTCAAAATGGGAGGGATTTAGATCCTATTTTAACATCAGGAATTTGTATATTTATACAAATGTATAATGTATAATTTTGTACATTTTGTAATCCATAGGACATGTCAAACTTTTTGAATTAAATAAAACAATTATAAATACAAAGTGGAATGATTTGTTTGTGGGATAAGGCATAGTCACGGCTTGACAGGCAGTATGGCTCAAAGCTTTAAACTTTGTTTTAAAATATGCAGGTTTACATTTTTACCATTATTTTGATCTTGTATTTAATTTATATTTAAGATAGAAACTTTGATATATATATATATATATATATATATATATATATATATATATATATATATATATATATATATATATATATATATATATATACTTCATGTATAACAAGATAAGTTTTATCCTGTCTCTCCAAAACTTAATTCAAAACTAACTATTATAAATAAGAAAAAAAATTAAAACGCACTGAGTAGTCAGATTGAAGGTTGTCGCAGCCTCTAGTTAACTTGCATACTATGATACAGTAGTTCAGCCACGAGTTACGTCATTGTTTGGGTAACGCACCCCTGGAGGAGGGAGAACCGGCAATAATGATGCTCTGGTAAAACGTCCATAATGATGCTCTGGTAATATACTGGTCATGTATTACCTGAGTCAGAGAATTTCCCTGACTACTGCAGCTAAGTGCGATTAGTCATGGCATTCTGTTCCCTGAGACGCACATTTCTAAAGGCCCCATCTGTACGTCTGTCGTCTCGCAGAATTTATACATTTGAAGCTTTTAAAACAAGGGAAAGAAGCAGGCTGTTATTTAGAAATGGAGGGAACCTATCATTGTGCAGTGTATTAATTTCACAAGTTAAAATCTGTTCTGCGGCTTGTGACAAATAAATACCCATTTCAAACTGATCACTTTATTCAGTCTTAATGTGCTGTAAACACTACATTCACCAATCTGCGTGACATTATTCCAACTAAAACCAAAAGGGTCCATAAACACAGCTACTCTAAACTAGATTTTTGCTACTTAAAAAAATAAGGAACTTGTGCTGAACCCAGAATATTTCACCAAGAAGAGTACTAAATGTTATAAGTTCTAGTTTCTTTCAGTTCAGAAACTCTGCAAAAAAAAACGTATCCCTTGAGCTACTCAGCAATTCTCCGCTTCTTCAAGTCCACAATAAGTTCTTCTTTTGATCTCAGACAAAGGAATAGCTTCGGCTTGACCACAAGGTTCCGATGCTGCTGAAGTGTGTCCCAATAGCCTGAAGATGAACCAAGGACGTCTCTTACAGTGTGAGAAGGGTAAGGCTCACAATTAGATCCATCCCTTCTGATTAACACCTTCATTATATACTTCAAAGGTCTCCTTTGTGTGAGACATCCAAGGCTTTCTGCAGGCTTGATCTCGGTGTCTTGCATGCTGATGACCTGACGTTTAATTAAAAGGTCCTTAATGAGTTTACGGATCACTGAGGCTCAGTATTTACCCTATATTTCCGTGTTTGAGGGCGAGACAGCTACCGCTGAGTCTGCTGGGCAATGCTGAAGGTGACCGCAGCAAGATGTCGACAACTTCCTGTAAAAGCTGTCATCACTTTAACCAGCAGTTCTGTTGTGTCCAAGGGATTTAGACTGGTGGCTCAAGTCTCTCTCTTTCTTTCTCTCTCTCTCTCTCTCTCTTCTTTGCAAAGGGTGTCATTATAGTCACTGAGGCATTACGTCCAAATGTGAGATGCTGCACAAAGACTTTATTATTTGCTCTCATTTTAAGTACTTCCTGCTGTCACAAATTTTATCCCCTAAAACTAATCATTGGTTTTCATTGTTTTTTTTTTCCTCCATGAAAATTATTTCTTAAAATGGCTTGAGTGTATGAGTAGAGCTTACTGAATGCTAATCAAGATTACAGCCCACAATTTATAGCGTAAGTAAACCAAACTTATAGATGACTATATTTTTAATAACAAGTCACAGATATGCACTGTAGGTATAAGGCACAATGCAGAATACGGTGAGCATAATTGGACAGGTAGACCCAACACATGCAGCGTTTTGGTTTGTAGTCTCACCAAATATAAGTAAACCACAGTATTTACAGCAGGTGTTCATGATTTAAACAAGCCCAAACACAACAGAACGCAGTGTATAGATCTTGAGGTAATGCTCATAGAGATGCATTAACATGCTGCTTTGCTGAAGCAATAGGACACCTGGGATCCAATTGTGTCGTAATGATGCATTATACAAATAAAGATGATTCACCCTTTGGCTTGACTATGCTATTATTGTCACAAGAGCCAGATGGAGAATGACAGTGAACTGTTTAGTGACAGTAGGGTAGACAGAGACAGACAGATGTGGGTGAGGTTAGAGACACATTCCAATAGCAGGAAGGGCACAGGAATGAAGACTGGCAAGCCGATGGATGATACTGGAAACTGCTTCAGCTAAAAGTAGGCTTGAACTCAGGAAGGGTAAAGAAATAAAGGCAAATGAGTGGGTAGATTGAAAAAAAAAAAAAAACAGAGATCTTGAAAGCTCAGCTTTTAGGTGAGGAACCATACTGGCAGGCAAGAGGAATCAGCAGGTGAAGGGCACTCTAGTTCAGACAGGACTCAGACAGAACAACTCACAAGACAAGACTCAAGTATGACTCTGCAGGCACAGGACGTCAACATGACGTCATACTGATGTTGTATCCCAACGTCATGGGGATGCTGGATTTTGTTTGGAAACGAAAATCAGGTTGATGTCAGACGTCAACGTCCAACCTGAAATCAACCAAATATCAATGTCTAATCAAGTTACACCTTGGCGTTGTGTGGATGATACCACTATGTCATCTATGATGTTGGATTTTGGTCACTTGCCAACACAACCTAAAATCAACCAAATATCAACGTAATTTGATGTCGTTATTGGACAAAGTAACATTGTCCTTAGAGGCAGGCTAGACATTGAATTTGTCACCTGACGTCATGACCTAAATCTAACTGAATGTCTAAATCTAAATTGAATGTCTTATAATGTTGTGTGCCTGCTGGGAAATGACAACAGGCAGACACAGAGAAAAACAGAATAGTTATTAAATGTCAACTAAATGAATCTAAATTGAAAAAAAAAGATAGATAGATAGATAGATAGATAGATAGATAGATAGATAGATAGATAGATAGATAGATAGATAGATAGATAGATAGATAGATAGATAGATAGATAGATCAAATAACATAAAAATTAGAAGCAATATCCTAAAAGAGCACATAAATTGCATAGAACTTGAAGTCAAAAAAGAACAACTACATCCAAATAACATGTATGAATCAAACTCTGGTACAATTAATTTAAGTTGTGAATATGATCCGACCTTAATCTTAGACATCTGCAGAAAATCTTGCACGTTTTGATTTATCAGGACAAGCTTGAGTCGTGCACCCGTGACGTTGGCCATTGCTAAGCAACCATCAGCCACACTTGAACCGATGAACCATCAATAACAAACTACAGTACAGTCTATACCTCAGCTTTAGCTTTACAAGTTTTATTTTAAGTATATAAGAAAAAAAAAAAAAGATGTTGTGGTGTTTTGCATTTGTCTGCACGTAACTAGCGTTGTTATAGCTTAAATGTCTACACATTTGCAAGAACTTGTGCAAACAAAAGACGAAATATGTGAACAGTCCCTCTCAGCTACAGCAAGAGTTTGGCAGTGCGGCAGGCAGACATCATCCCATGGGAGCCTATATTTCTATCAAATAAATGGCTGACTTCAGCATGTGAGCTTTTGTTTACAATTTCTGGTTCACTTGCAAAAAGGGCAGTGTGAACCACAACTAAATAAATAAATAAATAAATAAATAAATAAATCATAAGCCGACAAGAAAATGAATGAATGAATGAATAAATCATGGTGTTTTATGATTTCTGAAAGAAGGTTTAGATTAAGCTTATAGGCCCCTTTGCTAAATGTTTTTTTTTTTTTTTTTTTTTTTTTAGATGAATCAATTGACAGGTCTTTGTTCATTCATTCCCTTGGTTCATTTTGGTTTAATTCATTTTCACATTTCCTATTTTTTTCCTTTATTTATTTGTTTAGTTATTGTTTGTCAACTTGGCTTAATAAACTTGGCTTTGTGAAAACGTCTTGTGTCAAAGTCACTTTAATGATTCAGATTTTTGCAACATGCTCTAATGTCGGGTTCAGACTGCAGGATTTTCAAACATGACATTCTGTTGGTGCTGTGTTTACACTGCAGGATGGATCGGCGACAGGGGGTTTCACACTGTATGACAACAGGAGAATCGCCGACAACTTTGTCTCGGTACACAAACTACATCTCACAACCAAACGCACACATGAAATATCATGGAAACAAAGCGTGGGCATGGAGTATATATTTTGTTATTAACTACATAATGAGGTCGGTGCCAGTGGTGAAGTGGTTAGTGCGTCAACACATACACTCCAGTGCTCACAGCAACTCGAGTTTGATTTCCGCCTTGTGGTCCTATGCTGATCCTTCCCCTTTCTCTGCTCCCCATGCTTTCCTGTCTATACTCTACACATTCCTATCCATTAAAGGTGATAATCCCGAAAAAATAATTATAACTACATAATGAGAAAGAAGCCTTAAGTGGGGCAGAAAATTTACTTATTTGCTCACCTGGCCTTTGAAGGGAATTCGCAAATTTTGCAATTTCCCGGTTGTGATTTTGCTCAGATGACACGTCAAATAGACACGGGTGCGCCTGCTCAATTTCCACCAGTTTTTCCTTAATTTTTTTGTGTCCAAATATACTGAAAATAAGCCCTTTTAACTTCTTCCCCAACCTCCTGCTGGGCTGCAGATACCCTTACTAGTGGATGCTGGTCTCTGATTGGCTGTCGGTAATCGCCAATGTTAATTTCAATCAGAACACATTTCACACAACATGATTTGAATCGCTGACAGGTGGACTCATTTGCGATTCTCTCAGATTGCATCTTTGATAGTTCAAACTCACGTGAACGAGCACCAATTTTCCTGTGATTGTAGGAATTTGTCTGCGATTTCTCAAAAAATGACAGCGAGTCAAAATCGGGGCTAAAATCATGCAGTCTGAACTCGGCATAAGCTTAAGCATCTGATTAAGAATACAGTAGTTATGTTTATAGGCTTACTAAAAATTACACTCTAATGCTGCATTCACACCAGACGCGGAAGAAGCGTCAAGCGCGAATGATTTACATGTTAAGTCAATGCAAAGGCGCGAATAGACATCCTGCGGCGCAATACGCGCGAATGGTGCAGCAAAACGTGCAAATCGTGCGAATCATTTGAGTTAAAAAATCTGAACTTCTGCGGACATTTACGCCGCGTTAACCAATCAGGGGCTTGCTCTTGTGGGGGCATGATTGTGACGTAGCACCTGTTGTTGGTGTCCCAGGGAAAATCTTCCAGCCGACACCGACAACAGTTCATCAAACTGGGCTTGGCTCAGTTAGAAGCACCGCTGAAAGCCTCCGTCATCCAGGTTAAGTTTCTGGAGGAGTTTATGAGCACACAGAGCTGGGTGCACCTCTGAAAGTATCTGGTGGACTCAGACGCTGCTCCAAACGTATCAATGCTGTTTTTCAGCCTTCATAAAAGCACATAAACACAGTTATTTTCTCAATAAAATCCATGTTAGCCATTTAGCAATGAAGCTACAGTCACTGGGCAGACAGAAGCCCTGCCCATCACGCAAATAAAGCGGATTTGACGCGCGATTGAAGCGAGTAAACCCAAATGTTCATGCGTCTATTTACATGCGAATATCGCGATTTATCCCCGCGTTCTGGTGTGAACACAGCAAGAGAACTGATGCAAACAACGCTGAATGTTCACTGGATGAACTGGTTGAAGTTGTACATTTAATTCTGTTTATTCATTCATTCATTTTCTTTTCAGCTTAGTCCTTTTATTAATCAGCTTTCGCCACAGCGGAATGAAGCACCAACTTATCCAGCATATGTTTTACACAGCAGATGCCCTTCCAGCTGCAACCCATCACTGGGAAACACCCATACACTCTTGCATTCACACACATACACTATTTAGCATACCCAATTCACCTATAGCACGTCTTTGGAATTGTGGGGGAAACCGGAGTTCTCAGAGGAAACCCACACGAAGGGGAGAACATGCAAACTACACACAGAAATTCCAACTGACTGAGGCTTGAACCAGCGACCTTCTTGCTGTGAGGCGAAAGTGCTACCCATTGCGCCACCCTTCTTTTATATCAAGTTATTAAATATTACTAATTTAGAGATGTATAATTAATTATAACAAGTTATGATTAATTATTTGTAATTTCATATCAGCTAATTTTGCTATAAGAGCACAATAAATAGTTAAGAGCAAACAAGGAACAGGTGAGCACATTTTCACCATCTCAGGCTGCTTTTTTTCTATAAAATAAACATACTTATTTTAACACTAAAAGGGGGTTTATTCATTCATTCATTTTCTTTTCAGCTTAGTCCCTTTATTAATCTGGGATCGCCACAGCGGAATGAACCGCCAACTTACCCAGCGCGTTTTTACGCAGCGCATGCCCTTCCAGCCGCAACCCATCACTGGGAAATAGAAGAAGGTTCAAAAATTACAAAAATTCAGTGGAAAGGGGCATATAAAGTTCATTTTGTTTTCATAGTATGCATGATTAATGTATTGCTATATCCAATATAAAGCCACATCTAGCGAGCTGACTAGATGTTTGTGAATGCAGGATAATATTGAAATGAATTTGCATATTCATGTTTTATGAACCTTAAAAGAATAAAACCACTGGATAAACCATAAACAATGTTTAAAACAATCCAAACTAATTCAAGCTCATAGTCTTGCTGATTTGCTGTAATGAACAACATCTGTTTTCCACTAAACCAATATATCACCCTCTCTGTAAAACAGATAGATGCTTCAGTAGGGGATAAACACACTTATAATTTGAAAGTGTGGCAGTGGATTTTGACAATGTCTTTCTTGCCATTCCCAGACAGAAAACAGCATGGTGTTAAAAGCCTACAATCAATGCAGTCCCCAGCTTTATCATAAGTTATAAACTGAAATGACTCAGAGATCAATGTCACATGTCACACAGCAGAAATCAGATTTACTAGCTTCAGTTCCTGGGAGAACAGATTTGTGTATCCTAGATTTACACCTGTGAAGAGATGTAAGGCTGAGGTACATTGCTTAATTTGTGAATTGCGAGGTCCCGGAACAGATCGGGGTATTGGATTCGGCATGTTACCCGAGAATGGAGAGGTGTCGTGCAACGAAAGTGTAGAACGAGGAGGGGGGTGTTGGGGACGAAACTGAAGAGATTGGTTGGGGAGTTGATGAAGAAAGTGGAAATGAACAGCGAACAGGGCAGTTGATGAGGGGGATCGGTAAAATGAGGTGCCGGATCAGATTTCAGAGGTTCCGGATCCGGCGTCTTCCGGCACACATAAGCCCTGGTGGTATCAGAAAAATCAGAATATGCATGTAAGGTAAGAGAGAATGGCTATTTTTACAACTAACAAGACGTTTACATTACAGCTTATTTCTTTATTCGGACAAAGGAACAATGTTTGCAACCCAGGCTTATTCTGAAAACGTAGCCCTATATACAACTCTGGAGAGTGCCAAATACCTCCCAGGACAAACTTTTTTTGCAGTTTTGGTCTTCAAGAATCCACCAGAGGCCGCTGCGTATTTTTTCTGAGATCTCAAATTTCTCTTGCAAGTGCCAATCGTGCCTACTGTTATCATGTAAATCCACCAGATGCCGCTGTCGACTGACTGACCGTTCACCCCACCCCTTTCCTAAACCCGATAGTGTTTTAAAAAAGCACCAATTGACCAGCATACACCCACTTCTCTAAACTTAACCGACAAGTGTTTTGAAAAGCAATCCAGAAAAATAAAGCCCCCTATTTTGTTTTAGTTATTTATGTGTTTATTTTATTTTTGGCTTACCTGCTTTCTGGAACCATTCTTCGCCGGACTTGAACTCCGTCAACTACGCTGCAAGCCACTGGACAATAACAGCGGGAAAGCCATCCATTTGTAGGTAAGCAGTCAGCTGGTAAGCACGAAAAAGAATGACATCATACCACCTAATCTGTAAGACGAAATGCAGCCGTACGTACTTCTGGCTACATAATTCGCCACCTTAGAATTATAAGGTTCTATCTGCGTTCTGAATGATTTTGAGATATTGAGCTTCAAAGTTTTTGTATTCCATAGCAAGCAGTATGTGTGTAACATTTGTTTTTTTTTAAATAAAAAGTCTTAAAATGTAAACAACTTATAAAAAAACACCCCACGATGTAAATAAGTTGTCAATTAATAAGAATATGTCAATAGCTCAATTTTGACAAAAATTACAGATAGAACCTTATAATTCTAAGGTGACAAATTTGCAATCTCCTATATAGGGCTACATTTTTAGAATGAGCCTATGTTGGAAAAAATTGCCCATCACAACAACTTGTTGGCAGCGGCTACTATAACAAAACTGTAACAACTATAACAAAATAAAATAAATGAAAAACATTACTTACCAAGAAATTAGCAGGTTAACGTGTTCTTCCAATTCACTTCACTGCATCCAACGTCTGATCGATCCCATTATTCCGCTTCCGCAAAACTCTAATATTAACGACTTTATTTGACCAGCATTTGACTCCAATGGAGGCACTTCGTGACAGTTTTGATGTTGGTTAGAGCCTATAAAATACATGACAAAATACAGCTAAACCACCTAAAAAGACACATAAATTAAAATAACCAGGTATTAAAATCAGGTGGCAAATGCTAACGAAAATAAATGAGTTTTATAAGCGGACTTAAATGAGAACACGGAAGAGGCCTGTCTAATGGTCAGCAGCAATTAATTCCAAAGTCTAGGACCCACCACAGCGAAAGCACGAAAAAGCTCTAAGCTTACGCTTTGTTTTTGGAACAATCAGGAGAAGCTGATCAGCTGACCGGAGAGAACGAGTGGGCTTAGGGATGTATCAGCTCAGAGATATAAGGTGGAGCAAGACCATTTAGAGATTTAAAAACAAATCTTAAACTGTATTCTAAAATTAATTGGCAACCGATGAAGCGAAGCTAACACGAGGGAAATGTGGTCATATTGGCAAGTACCAGTTAGCAGGCTTGCTGCAGCATTTTGCACAATTTGCAAACGGACAATAGCTGGCCTGCTACTACCTAAATACAGTGCATAACAGTAATCTAACCGAGTGGTCACAAAAGCATGAATCACTGTCTCAAACCTTTGTTTTGGTATATGTTGCTTTATTTTTTGCTAATAGTCTTAATTGAAAAAAGCTAGATTTAACTATTGATCTAATCTGATTGTCAAGTTTAAAATCAGAGTCAAATTTCACCCCTAAATTTGTGACTGTATGCTTAATATTGTAGGCTTAATATTGTTAGGTTATAGTTGCTTTGTCAATACTTTGGTAACACTTTATAACTACACACTATGAATCATCTATTAAGCATTCGCAAATAGTTACCTCATTGTTTGTTAAGCATTAACTCTACATTATAAGATGTTAGTAAGCAATTTACAAGTGCTGTATTCTTGACTTATAAGCACATTTATAATGTGCTTAATGATTGTGTTTTCATACTTTGTTACTTGGTAAATAATGCAATACTGAATTCAGTAATGAACCATTACCAACCATTTGTATTTAAGAGTAGTTGGGGTATTTAAGATCATTCAGAATGAGTTAGTAAATGATTAATAAATTATTCAAATCAACAATTATATATTGTATTATTCAGTCATATAGTAATTGTTACTATGTACTGTATGTTAATAAAGGCTTTATTAACTCAATTTTGTGCAGTTTTGTGACCTAATCTAAAATGATGACTCTTTATGCTTTGTAAATCCCTTATAAATAACAATTAAAGGCTCAGTATCAAATAAACAATAAATGTTTGCAATCTTATCTAAAGAATAAACTGCTGTAAAAGTGCTGTAAACTTCAAACATTGCTGAATAACAGGAGTGTCGAGATATAACATAAAATTGAATAAAACAACAATATAATAATTTAACAATATATTATTATACAACATTTTAATGTTATTTAGAGATGTTTAAATTGTACAGTAATTTTATTTTAGATATGATTGCAAAGATTTTTCATTTGATACAGTTTCATTTGTGGATCTCCAAATGCAGTGGCGGCTGGTCAATAGAGGGCGCTGGGGCGCCGCCCCCCCTTCAAGTTAGACCCCTTTAATATGTTAATGTTTATTATCACAAATATTAACAAAATAAATTGATTTAATTATAACATTCTAACATTTATTGTAGTCATACTAACATTTATTGAAAAAAAATGTATGAACAATATTTTTTCATATGTGTGCGGGGCGCCGGACTAAGGGGTGTCTATGTAGGTACACAAACTTTTCTAATGCACGTGATATGACGATAAGCTCTAATTGGCCTGTTTTAAATTGTCTTTGGGGCGCAGCGCTCTGCGCCCCGAACCCTCCCATTTTTGTTGTTAGAACGAATCATATTTGTTTTTATATGATTGGCCTTATGTGATTGGACCATTCTCACCAAAGAGCTTAGAATGCAATTTCTCGAGATGAAGGAAAATTCCGTTGTATCTTTGCAAAGATATCCGTTCACAAGGCGTTTGGATAAAGAAAAAAAAGAATCAAGAAGCTTGGACTATATCGACCTTCCTTGCAAATTCACCAGTAGTCAAGTGATGGCGAGCGCGCGAATATTCGGGGCTTTTCCAGCACTTGTTATGACAAACGAAGTTGGCTGGCAGGTTGTATCATGTACAGTAAGTCATGCCTTTTACTATTTCCGTGTGCTGTTTCAAACAGCATGACACAAGAGAGGCTGAATGCATTGGCCATGCTGTCAATAAAGAAGAAATTGGTGACTGAGATGACTGACTTTAAACAAAAAGTTATTGAGAAATTTGCAAGCCAGAAAAAAAGGAGGACATAATTTATTTTCAAGTAGTGCTACTGGCCAGTGATAAGGCAACATTTGTTTGTTTGTGTGTGTGTGTATGTGTGTTTACTGATTATCTTGATTACTTCATAACTGATAATAAACCCAAATTCAACTAAAATTAACTGATTTGTGATGCATTTATTGTATGCTTTAGTCATATTTTAGTTTTTTGATGCATCGCCTGAAAAATGGCTTTTACACTCTTACTTTACCAACAGTTAGATTTTTTTTTTCTGGTGTTTGCGCCCTCCCCACATTTTTTAACACCAGCCGCCACTGTCCAAATGAATAGAAATGAATAAAGTTATTTATTTATTTATTTATTCCTGTTTAGAATATAACTGAGCCTTTAATTGTCATTTATAAGGGATTTATAAAGCATAAATAGTCCTCACTTTAAATTAGGTCACAAAACTGGATGAAGTTGAGTTAATAAAGCATTTATTAACCTACAAATTAACTGTTTATAATATGCCTGAATAGTAAGATATATGAGTGATAATTTAAATACTTTATTAATCTTTTACTTACGCATTCTGAATGATCTTAAAATAGCACCAACTATTCTTAAATAACTTGTTTGTAAATATTGCAATACTTAATTAAGTAATGAAGAAATAAACAGTAACAAAGTATGAAAACACAATCATCAATAGATGTGTTTATAAGTCAAGATTACAGCATTTGTAGCTGTATTTATAACTGCCTACTAACGTCTATTAATGTAGAGTTAATGCTTAACAGATGACGAATTAACTCTTTGCTAATGCTTAATAGAGCATTCATAGTGTCTAGTTATTATAAAGTGTTACCAATACTTTTAATACAGTTTATTTACATTTTCATATATCTAGACATAAAAAAAACATTTTCTTACAATTAGAAATTTGAAAAAGTGAACACATTATGTAATTGTATGCCTTTGAATGAAGGTCTGAAGTTGAAAAGTGGTCGCAACTAAAGAAAAGACCAAAGGCAGGTGTTAGTTTGAAGAGAGTTTGTGTCTGTGTGTGTCTCTTCCTGAGCACCTTTTGTATGCTGACTGTACCCTCTTCCACATCTCATACTGAAATCCTCATTAGCATAAGAAGGAACCTTTCTCCTCTCTGTATTTATATGGGTCACTGAAGTCTTGCCAGGGTGACCAATGCAGCTCAATTCAAAGACATGTCACCTATAGCTGAAGGCCTGTTTGGAAACGACTGCAGACTTCGAGAGTTTTAAAAAAGTTTTCTAATCCTGAATGAATTATTATTCTAGTTATTATTTATGTACCTCACATTGTCAACACCTCTCCCACGGTCCCATCTGTTTCTCTGAGGATGAAAGAAGGAGAGAAAGATGCAAAGCTCTTGTTTGTGTAGACTTTTTTAAATAACAATTAAAATAATAATAATAATAATAAAAGTTGTTCATTTTATTTTTAATTATTTATATATAATTTTCAATTATTTGTTTTAATTATTTTTTATTTTTTTTATTTTTTTCTTAATAAAACAGAAAACAACTTGAGTACCCAGGGTATGAGATAGATACAGTACAGTATACAGTAGTCAATATTTGAAGTGGATCATCACCTTTCATTGTTGTCCTAAAATTATTGAACAGCACCTATTCAAACATTTTTGATTCACTTTGAATGTTGACCACTGTATGTATAACGGTACACTGAAATCACAGTTTGGTACGTGCATCAGTTTGGGGTCACGGTTTGATACTGTTATGGCACAAGAAGGAAAACCCAAATGCAGAATGATGTTAAGAGGGTTTATTGACAAAGTAAGTTTATTGACAACAATAGTGCTAGAGAGTCCCTGATGGTGCAGATGGAAGTCACAGAAGGCCAGGAGAAGAATGAGGCACTGCTGAGCACAGTTACTGGACGGTTGAAGTCTCACCAGTAGCAGTCTGGCAGAGAATACCTGCAGCCAGGGACTCACAAGGGGTAGTTTCCGGTCTGCCGCATTAACTTGCGTATTAATGGAAGTCTATGGGGCGAAAAGTGCATTGTGACCATGGTTGGAGGAACAGGCGAGCAAATAGCAGACGAAAAGACTGAGCCATGTGCTCAGACACAGGACAAACATAGAAACATTAAAGAGCCTCTATTATTCATGCAAGGTCAAAAAACACTTTCATTGTCTCAGGGTGCTTTCACACCTGCCTTATTTAGTTCGGTTGAATCGCACTAGAGTTCGTTTTCCCTCTTGGTGCGGTTCGTTTGGGCAGGTGAGAACGTAGCAATCGCACTCGGGTGCGCACCAAAAGCGCACCAAAAAAGCGTACCGAGACCTGCTTGAAGAGGTGGTCTCGGTACGCTTTCAAACAAACCCTGGAGCGGTTCGTTTGTGGTGAGAACGTGATCCAAACTAAAACAGACCCAACCGCAAAAAAGTACTGCGCCTTTTTGTACTAATCCAGCTGCCGTAGTGCAATGCGCTGTCTTTCTTATGGGGTTTGGAGGAAAAATATTTGTTGACAGCGCTTTACCAACAGTTTTAAACAGAGAGAGAGAGAGAGAGAGAGAGAGAGAGAGAGAGAGAGAGAGAGAGAGAGAGAGAGGGAGGGAGAAACATTACCTGATGGATCATTGGTGATATTTCCAAAAGATGACCATGTCGCAGTTTAGCAAAATCATTTCACGCCTTCTCCTAATGCTTTCGCCGATTGCAATGCATTAAAACATTGTTTTCCAGCCCCAGCCGCCCTTCATTGCGAAATGTATAGTTTGTCTAAAGTGATGCATACAAACTACATAGTATACTATGACCAGGGATACTGCGTCAGCCAGCGCAGCGACATTGTGTGTCTGCCGGTTTGTTTATTTGCGGTAGTTCCACGTGAATTCTGACCAACTGAAAAGCAGTTTAGGAAATGCGTTCAATAACATCTGGCTAGTGAGTAATGTAGATTTTGTCCCATGACTGCATTTTGGTTCGTTTCAGCTGGTTCGGACCAAAGCAATCAGTGTGGTGTGAAAGGGACCCAAAGCGGCAGAAAAATGCTACAATGTATCATTTGTTGCCTTTGGTCCGGACCAAATGAACCGAACCACATATGTGAAAGCACCCTCATAATATGCATTTCTTTTTACCTAATTACCCCAGCGACTCCCATATGAATCGTTCAGAGATTAATTTGTTCCCAAACCCCTCCTTATCGCGAAGCTAATCTGTGCTGATTGGACAGATGACAGCCTGCTGTGATTGGTCGACAGCGTTCAGCGCAAGACAGAGTGAACTGGCCACCACGGCTTATCAACAATATTGTAGTCAGAGTGCATAGTGTGTGAGCATACCTGCCAACAATCCTGTTTTTCCCGGGAGTCTCCTGTATTTCAGACCCTTCTCCCGCCACCCTCCCTTTTTGTTATTTATCCTGGAAAACTCATGTAATTTCAACCACTACCCCCCTTTTCTGATCCTTCCTTTAACAAAGAGCTGACAAATCCCTCGTTGTAAGCGTGTAGATTCCAGAAGCACTCGTCAGAAAAATGATAGGAACAGCACAAGGCTGGGGCTACAATGCTGATGTATTTTTGCAAAAATAAACTTCAACCACTGACTCTTCACAGTTTCATCTTTGGGTAAAGAAAATAACACTAACTTTCCGCTCACACTTCCAATAATATCCAGCTGAGCACAGCGCCTTCATGACTTGTCTCAACTGGGATCTCCCACAGTGTTTGTGGGCGGGGGCGCAGGTTTCAATTTTCCCAGGTTTGCGCGCGCAACAATCGGGGTGGGGCATAAGTTTCGTATCGACGCCATGCCGAAACGGCTAAAGACTCGTTATCAAGACGATTAATTTGAAGCACTATGAGTCGACTCTTTTATAAATGCATCAATAGGTTTAAACACTGTGCACTTTCAGATTTAAGCATTAGCTGGATATGTCACTTCACTTAGAGCTGTGTTACACACTACATGGAAGGTCATTATCAAAAACCCATAATAGGGGCTCTTTAAACATAGAAAGGACATGCAACATAGACCCATGACAGATACGGGTTTAGTACAACAGGAATAAGCAACAAATCTTCAGTGTAAAGGTCCAAACAAATCTCTGTTTTTTATTTTTTCAAATCTTTTTTTACAGACTGAAGTGCTTTGTCTTAATCAGCTACAGAACTGAAAGGTTTATTGTGATGCAAAAATACAACTGAATGGAATAATGAAAAATAAAACTTTATAATCAGGAGACTGTGTACTAAATTTAAAGGTTGAGAGTCTTATTTGTTTTATTTCGGCTATAATAAAAACAGTTTTTAATTTTTTAAAAACCCTTTCAGGGACAAAATGATAAGCCCCTTTAAGCTATTTTTTTTTTTTTTTTTTGATAGTCGACAGAACAAACCATCATTATACAATAACTTGTCTTAATACCCTAACCTGCCTAGTTAACCTAATTAACCTAGTTAAACCTGTAAATGTCACTTTAAGCTGTATAGAAGTGTCTAGTAAAAAAATATCTAGTAAAATATTATTTAATGTCATCATGGCAAAGATAAAATAAATCCCTTATTAGAAATGAGTTATTAAAACCATTATGTTTAGAAATGTGTTGAGAAAATCTTCTCTCTTAAACAGAAATTGGGAAAAAAATAAACAGGGGGGCTAATAATTCCGACTTTAACTATATATATATATATGGTTTATTATGAGGTCAAAAAGTACATTCTAAATCACAGATTTTACACATATACTCAACATAGGCTCATTATGAAAATGTAGCACTACATACATTTCTGGAGATCGTGAATTATGTAGCCAGAGGAATGTATGGCTGCATTTTTCCTTAAAACAATCAATATGGGGCAATTCCTTTTCTCATTTACCAGTTGACTGCTTACCACTGTATGGATGGCTTTTCCGCTGTTACCAGTTTGTCCGGTAGCTCGACAGGTACATTGGCAGACTTGAGATGCAGTGAGGAGTTGACCGCTATGATGAGTTTCGAGTCTGGTAAAGAAGGTTTCCCACAAAGCAGGTAAGACAAAAAAAAAAAGCCCAAAAATTTAATAAAAAAGTAAATAACAGGGTGAGAATGTAGTGAAATCTAAAAACATGGTAAAAATTAGGCTGTCACGAGGGACTTTTTCTGGATTGCTTTTGAGGCAATTCTCTTTGGGTTTAGAGAAGGGGGTGAGCGGGTCTATCAGTGCTTTTTAAAACACCATCGGTTGGGTTTAGAGAAGGGGGAGGTGGGGGTGGAATTGGTTGATTCGTCAGTCAGTGTGTCTACAGCAGCCTCTGGTGGTTTTACATGAGAACCGCATGCACGAATGGCACTTGCGAGAGAAATTTAAGATCTGAAAAAGCGTACACAGCGGCCTCTGACGAATTCGCAAAAACATAAACTGGGACATTATTTGCTCTCTCTAGAAATGTATGTAGGGGTACATAATCAGAATGAGCCTGGGTTGCATATACTACATCTTCCTGTACTGTTTGTTTTAATATAAAATATTAAAAATTAGCCAATATTTGTTAGCCAAGTAGTGGCACAACTTCTACTTTGTTTTTTATTAGTGTCCTTGTGAACGAGACACTGTCACAACACTGCACCTGTTCTGCTGTCTCGCTCGCTGAAGAAAAGCTGCAGAATTTGCACATGCCAGTTTTCTAAAAGCTGCTGGCACTGCTTTGAGTTTTAATGAGAATTAACAGCACATTTTTAATTAGAGCTGTTTTACAAAAGTTTTCCTAAACTTGAAAAGTGAAACTGTATAAATGAAGAGGTGTCGTGTTAGTTAAAACTTTATTGATAAAGACTACAACAATTAAGTGTAGAATTGAACAATAACAAGAAGGGAAATAAGAAGATCTCAGTTTATGTTACATGTAGATACTTAATATTAGTATAGTAAATATTAGTATAGTTGAAGCACACGATATGAATACTGAATAAAACATTATTTTGATGGTCCCTGGAGACCTTCTCTTCACTATAAGTAAGGTTTCAACTACAGTAGTCAACATTTGAAGTGGATCAAAAATGTTTTTCAAAATTGTCCTAAGGCAAGAATGGGGGTTGTTTAATATTTTTTCGACAACTTTGATGAAAGGTTTTGAACCACCTCAAATGTTGAATGTGTCAAATAGCATTCACTGAAGTACTAAGCACTGTCTGCCTAATATCTGCTTGCACTTTATTTTGATTCTCTGCAACAGATATTTATTGCCTATAATCATATTTCTAACCCTTTTAATTTCTAACTTAAAGGAACACTCTGCTTTTTTGAAAATGGGTCTAGCGGGAACACTTATAGCTTAGCATAAATCATAAATACTGATGTTGCAATAAGTTAGCCAGTTTATAGGTGCTGCGTAATATCATTGCACCTAATGTAATGCAGGAATGGTAATGTCCTAGCCAAATCGGTCTAGAAAATAGCAACTTTTCATTTTCCAGCGGTTTAAGTAAACATTGTAATTATAGAAGAGTCTAGCTTTAAACAGGAAAATTATCAAAACTCTTTGGTCGTTTTTGAGAAAGATACTAATGGTCTAATCCAATCCAATACAATGATCTTTACCAAGCTAAATACATTCATTCATTTTCTTTTTGGCTTAGTCCTTTTATTAATCTGGGGTCGCCACAGCGGAATGCCAACTTATCCAGCACATGTTTTACACAGCGGATGCCCTTCCAGCTGCAACCCATCTCTGCGAAACATCCATACACACTCATTTACACTCATACACACTGGACAATTTAGCCTACCCAATTCACCTGTACCACATGTCTTTGGACTGTGGGGGAAACCGGAGCACCCGAAGAAAACCCACGTGAATGCAGGGAGAACATGCAAACTCCACACAGAAATGCCAACTGACCCAGCCGAGGCTCGAACCAGCGACTTTCTTGTTGTGAGGCAACAGCACTACCTACTGAGCCACTGCGTCACCCCAAGCAGAATAATAATAATAAAAATAAAACAAACACCAGCCAGATTCTAAAGCCAGACTGTTTAAATCTGGTATTGTAATACGATCAATGTGATCTGATCTGATTTAATCTGCCCAACTGAGCCTGGTTTCTCTCAAGGCTTTTAGCCACTGGTTTGCTTGGTTTTGGGACTTGTAGAGCTGCGCATTGATGGATTTGCTCTTCAATGTTTGGACTTTCAGCAGTGAAAATTAAACCACACTGAAATGAACTGAACTTAAACTATACTATAGAAATAAAGATGAATTGAATTGAATCTGAGCTGATCTGATCACATTCCATCCCATCCTATCCCAACCCCCCCCATCCATCCGTCCATTTAAAAGTGGAGGGTTCCTTTAAGTTAAGGTTACTAATACACTACTAAGACTGCAATGAGCTGACCACATATACTGTATATGTATGCAAAGATATTCTACGAATGTTGGTGCGAGCAGTTACTGTCTATGGTTATTAAATTGCTATAATTGCCGTTATTAAACTGTATCAAAACTGTACAACTGGCAGGCACATGGGTCATATTATGACATTCATGCACCGCCAGAAACAGATGGCAAATTTATCTAATAGAAAATCAAATACTGTCTTCTGGCATTAAAAATCAACTGTTCATCCACTGTGCTATGTAGAAAGTAATCTGCATGTATTGTGAATGTCACAGCGATAGTAATAACTAAAAAGCCAGAGCACAATTTATGAAAGCCATTAAAGAGGAGAATGCTGAAATGATGTTATGGGCCATGCAGAAAGACCTGACACAGCAGACGGTGTAAGTGAGCCCAAATCAAATTAAGTGAAATCAAACAGGATAAATAAAAAAAAGAGCTTCAATTTTGTCGAACTTAACATTTAAATTTGTCCCCCGTGTTCGACTCGACTTCTAATCAAGTTTGTGTAGACTTTGGACTGTGATGTTAAATAAATGGCCTGGCGGTGGATAATTTGATGTACTTGTGAAATATACATGAAATAAACAAAGCTTTTAACATTTAATCTTGGCGGGTTTTGATCGTGTTAGAGCTCTTTTAAGCAGGGCATGGTGTGGTGGATTTCTTTTAGCAGTCCCAGCTAATGTCTGTAGAGAATATCAATGATGATTTATGAGAATTAATTAGGAGCAGCATACTAATGCTAATGCTATTAACCTCTGATGGAGTCTGACATTTAAAAAAGTTTTTTTTTTTCTCCTCTCTTTTCAATGTGTGTTTGTTGTTTTCAATGTGACATATTTGATCCTTTTTATATTCTATAAATAAATAGCGGGGCGGCACCTCACTATACGCATCCAGTTTACCTACACAGCTAATAACTGCAGTTATTACATTGTATTAAATATATGCATATTCAATATCAGTATTAGTCAGATTGTATCTTCAAGGTTATTTTGTCACACAGTTTCCTCCTTTAAAACTAAATGAAGTTATTTTATTCTGTCCTGAGTGACTCATACTGCCAACAATTTTTAGCTACAGCCTTTGATATTTTAGCCTTAAGAATCTTTTCTTTGGACTAGGTTAAGAGTTCGGGATGAACTACTTGAAACATATTTTGGTTACAATTTGGTTATGTACTAATGTGTTCTTAAACTGTACTTAAAGAAATAGTTTCACTTTTTTAATAATAATAATTCCTTACATTTATATAGCCCTTTCCTGGGAATCTCCTCATCCACCACCAGTGTGCAGCATCAACTTGGATGACGCGACGGCAGCCATTTTGCGCCAGACCGCACACCACACACCAGCTGATTGGTGGAGAGGAGACAGAGTGATTAAGCCAATTATGATATGGGGATGGTTAGGAAGCCATGATGGACAGAGGCC
The DNA here is from genome assembly GCA_903798195.1 of Danio kyathit. Classification (NCBI taxonomy): domain Eukaryota; kingdom Metazoa; phylum Chordata; class Actinopteri; order Cypriniformes; family Danionidae; genus Danio; species Danio kyathit. The sequence continues at coordinate 43,061,511 of LR812519.1, read as the reverse complement.
AGTGGGCAGATTTGGCCAGGATGCCGGGGTTAAACCCCTACTCTTTTTCGAAGATTTTTTGGGGATTTTTAATGTCTCATCTGAAAGACGGTGCTCACTGAACAGTATAGAGTCCCCGTCACTATACTGGGGCATTAGGACCCACACAGACCGCAGGTTGGACGCCCCCTGCTGGCCTCACTAACAGCACTTCAGGCAGCAACCTAGCTTTCTCATGTGGTCTCCTATCCAGGTACTGACCGGGCGCAGCCCTGCTTAGCTTCAGTGGACGACCATGTGAGAGGTGCAGAGAGCTAGCTGCCGGCTAGAGCTAGCTGCCGGCTAGAACTTTTTTAACTGTTTGACTTTCTTTTTCTGAACATGAGATAAGACATTTTGAAGACATTTTTGAAACTAGTAACTATTGACTTTCGTAGTACAACCCCAATTCACAAAAAAGTTTGAACAGTATGGAAAACGCAAATAAAAAAAAGATAATTAAAAAAATAGATTTTTAAAAATTTCTTTGACTTGTATTTCATTGCAGACGATGCAAGAAACATTATTTAATGTGTTCCTCATGTTTTTTTTTTTTTTTTTTTTTTTTTTTTGTTGCTGTTGTTGTTTTTCATATATAATCCAATTTTGGTTCTTGCAACACATTTAAAAAAAAAGTTGGAAAAAAAAGTTGGAACAGTAAAGCATTTACCACTTTGTAATGTCGCCATTCATTTTCACAACACTAAAAAAGACATTTAGGGACTAAAGACACCCATTGATGAAATGTTTTAGGTGTAATTTTATTCCATTCATCCTGCAAACATGTCTGAAGTTAGGCAACAGTACGAGTAGGGCCGGATTAACATAAGGGCTAGGTGGGGCTGAAGCCCCAGGGCCCACGGAAGAAAGGGGCCTTTGATTGGCTAAAGAATGAATTTGCGCTATGACATGGGAAGCGCCTCTTTGCGTTATGCTTTCTCTAGTTGATAATGTGAAGTATTCCTTTCAGTTCACTGCTGTTCAAAGACAGTGACTCCAGTGCTAAACTGGGGCTCAGAGTGGCTGTAGCCCAATATTTTGAATATTGAATATTGAATAGCCCTGTTTTAGTCACCCATAAGGGTGATCAGATGTCCCAATTTTCCCAGGACAGTCCCTTATTTCGGCACTACCGCAAGAGCCGTACAGTCAAAGGTAGGCTAACCAAACTCGTCGTAGAACAAAAAATTTAATTCAAACAGTCTTCATTGATACACTTGTAGTAACAGAAGCTGGGATAGGTGGTATCATACTGAATGGACTCATAACTGAAGCGCTGTCTCGGCCGCGCTGCGGTTACAGCTGGACTCATACCGGCGCCCGCACAATCCTTCCATCACACAATATAACCGAGACAGTGTGCGAACGAATCAAATAGCCTACACAAGCAGTTATCAAAATATCCATCGTTGCGGAGTATCTATCTCAAGTAAATACACTCGGTGTTATGCTTTTTACATTAAGTCTAACTGAACCAGTTAGAAAGCAAACTTTTTTTTATGAATGTTTACTTTTCCCCTTTTATGAAAACGACAGTATTAATATGGACCAATGAAATATTGGCGCTAACTTTCATTAAACTATATATCTGATGCAATAAATAAATAAATAAAATAAGGATGCTAACCTTCTGTAACTCAGAATACCACAATAAGCTATTTTGGATATTTGAAGCATGGATATTAAAGATATTATATCATTAGGGATTTATGCTCAGCTTAAGTTCTAAAGAACCTTTTAAAGGTGAACCCCTATTTAAAGTATTTATTATAAAGTACTAATTTAGGAAGTATTGCATTTTGTTGGTTTTTTTGCTGATTTTTGCAGCATGAACTTTAAAGTTCATAGTATGTCATTACCTAATTTTGTGTACTTGCAGGCCTATTTTAATAAAATAGAAAACAATATACAATAATCAAATATAAATCAAATGGTGTAAAATTAGATTCATTCATTCATTCATTTTCTTGTCGGCTTTGTCCCTTGCGGGGTCACCACAGTGGAATAAACCACCAACTTATCCAGCACGATTTTTTACGCAGCGGATGCCCTTCCAGCCGCAACCCATCTCTGGGAATTTCCACACACACACACATTCACACTCATACACTACGGAAAATTTAGCTTACCCAATTCACCTGTACTGCATGTCTTTGGACTGTGGGGGAAACCGGAGCACCCGGAGGAAACCCACGCGAACGCAGGGAGAACATGCAAACTCCACACAGAAACGCCAACTGACCCAGCCAAGCCGAGGTTCGAACCTGCGACCCAGCGACGTTCTTGCTGTGAGGCAACAGCACTACCTACTGCGCCACTGCGTTGCCGTAAAATTAGATAATAATATTAATTAGCAAATTATTATTAATAATAACAATAATAATAACAATAACAGCAATTAATATATATATATATATATATATATATATATATGGATTTGCTATAGCCCCAGGGCCCAATGTGTTCTTATTCCGGCCCAGAGTATGAGGTCTCTGTTGTCTATCTTCTATTCTTTATTGGAGACAGGTCGGGACTGCAGGCAGGCCAGTAAGCACCTGAATCCTCTTCTTCCGCAGCCAGGACTTTGTAATGTGTTCAGAATGTGGTTTTGCATTGTCTTTTTGAAATATGCATGGGTGTCCCTGGATGTACTTTGGACTTAATGATGTACTTAAGGATGTACTTTTCAGCATTAATGAATCACAGAAGTGCAAGTTACCTTTGCCAAGGGCACTGACACAATACCATTTCATGACAGACCCTGGCTTTTGTACAGGATGATTCTTTTCTTCTTTAGTCCGTAGCACACTGCCTCCATTTTTCCCAAAAAATACCTGAAATACTGATTCATCTGACCACACTGTAAAAAAAAAACCTAATTTTACAGAAATATTTCTAAATTTTTCACAGTAATTTTTTGTCATTTCAAATTATATTCAAAACTTAGTAAAATGACAAACAATCTCTCTAAATTAACAGTTTGACTTTCATTTTAGGTACTTTATCATTAAAGACAAATTACTGACATTTTTGTTTTTTATACAGGGAAATTACACTATTATTTATACAGTATTTTTTCTGTTATTTTAAATTATATTCAAAAGTCCGTAAAAATTACAAACAATATCTGTAAATTAACAGCTTGAATGTTATTTTATGTACTATGCAGTTAATGACAAATTACAGCAATTTGTCTGTTTTATACAATAAAATTGCTGTATTATTTACACACTGTTTTTTTCCTGTTTTTTTTTAAGTACATTTAAAATTACGTAAAATTTAAGTAATAAATTTTAATTGTAAAAAAAAAAAACAAACAAACAAAAAACATAAAATTACGGTAAAATTTCTTTTGTTGAAATAAAGTGCAAAAATAATAAATCTACAGATATTTTCATTAAAATGTTTACAGAAAAACACAGTTATTTTACAGACTTTTAGATTATTATGATCAAATACGTTCAATAAAGTTACACAATAATAGATTTACAGAGAAACACTGTTATTTTACAAACTTTTTTCTAGATTATTATGATCAAATATGTTTAATAAAGTTACAACATAAGAGTTTTACAAAGAAACACTGTTATTTTACAAACTTTTCCAAGATTATTACGATCAAATCCGTTTAATAAAGTTACACAATAAGAGTTTTACAGAGAAACGCTGTTATTTTACAGACTTTTCCTTCATTACACTGAAAAAAATCATTCAGAGATGATTCTTTGCATTTACTCAATTTTTTTACGTTAAGTGGCTGTAAACAATTTGTTTGGGCTGAATTTAAACAAACAAATTAAGTAGAATTTTATTAAATTAAATTTGTTTGTTTAAATTCAACACAAATAAATTGTTTGCAACAGTTTTGCAGACATCATTTTTTTCAGTGTATTATGATCAAATCCATTTAATAAAGTTACACAATAAGTGTTTTAAAGAGAAACACTGTTATTTTAAAACTTTTCCTAGATTATTATGATTGAACACCATCAATAAAGTGACTGCACTAAAAGTTTGACCCTGTGTTGACTGTTGCTTGCCTGACCATCTATGTGTAATAAACTTGCATTTGGATCTGCACTCCTTTGTCAGCGTCCCCTTCACATTACAGTTTCACTTAAGATTTGGAACTGAGTCATTCCATATAACTTAAAGCTCAACATGTTTTACATAAATACTATTCAATAAAATGTAACAACTGTAATTTTAAAGTTGTGAGAATTATAATCAGTTGTATCTTGTATGTTGTTTTTTCCAGACTTTTTTGATCCAAAATAAAACTGTTAAATGATGACCTTGAGCATGTCTTGGCATTTTATTAAAGGTGTTTAATCGTAATGATTTAGGGAAAATTCTTTTAAATAACATTTTTTTTCTCCTACACTTTTAGTGCAGTCACTTTATTGATGGTGTTAATAATCTAGGAAAAGTCTGTAAAATAGCAGTGTTTCTCTGTAAAACTCTTATTGTGTCCTTTATTAAACGGATTTGATCATAATAATGTAGGAAAAGTCTGTAAAATAACAGCGTTTCTCTGTAAAACTCTTATTGTGTAACTTTATTAAACGGATTTGATCGTAATAATCTTGGAAAAGTTTCTAAAATAACAGTGTTTCTTTGTAACACTCTTATTTTGTAACTATTGAACATATTTGATCATAATAATCTAGGAAAAGTCTGTAAAATAACAGTGTTTCTCTGTAAAACTCTTATTTTGTAACTTTATTGAACGTATTTGATCATAATAATCTAGGAAAAGTCTGTAAAATAACAGTGTTTTCTCCGTAAACATTTTAATGAAAATATCTGTAGATTTATTATTTTTGCACTTTATTTCAAAAAAGAAATGTTACCGTAATTTTATGGGTTTTTTTTGGCAGCCGTAGCTGCCAGTCATTTGACCTTTTTTTTTTACGATTTTTTTTTACAGTGCACAGAACACCTTTCCACTGTATGATGGTCCATCCCAGATGGCTTTGAGTTCAGAGAAGTTGATGGCGCTTCTGGACACTGTTAACATAGGTCTTCCTTTTGGCACAGTACAGTTTTAAATGGCATTTGTGGATGTAACTACATATTATGGTACTTGACAAAGGTTTGCCAAAGTAGTACTGAGCCCATGTGGTGATATTGCTCATACTGTAGATAAATGACGGTTCTTGATGCAGTGCCACCTGAGAGATCAGAGATCAGGTTAGGCTTATGCCCTTGTCCTTTACGCACATTTTTAAACATTTTTAGTTATGTTATTCACTGTTCAAAGTAAAATGTCCAAATGTCTTCCTATCTTTCTTTGAGGAACATTGTTTTTAAACATTTTAAGAATTTTCTCACATATTTGTTGGCAAACTGGCGATCCTCTGGCCAACTTTGCTCCTAAAGGACTAGACCTTTCTTGGGTGTGGCTTTTGTACTAAATCATAATAACAATCACCTGTTGACATCACCTATTTCAAATCATATATACCATATTCATAATCAATTTTATACCATAATCATAATCTAACCAGTTTTAAACGGCCCCTGACCCAACTTTTTCAGAATGTGTTGCTGGTCTGAATGGCAAGAAAGGATGTGTATTTACAAATGAAATGATGTTGACCAAACAAAACATGAAAGATTGTGTGTTTATATTGTTTGCAATCAAATACAAGTCAAAGTAAATTTGGAAATCACTACGTTCCTTTTTTTATTTGCGTTTTCCATACTGTCCCAACTTTTTCTGATTTGGGGTTGTAGGAAAAACAAATACTATGGAAGTCAGTAGTTACTGGTTTCCAACTTTCATCAAGACCTTGTTTTGTTTTTGACAGAACAAACAAAGTTTGAACCAGTAAAAATTGAGTACAAATTTAAAAATTTTAGGTGAACTTTTTTTTGGGGGGGATTGGTGGTTGGTGCGATGGATGGCAGGGGGGTGTCGCGGACGAAAGTGAAAGTGAACAGCTGACGGGAGAGGAGGGTGGTTGAAAAGGGGGGCTTGGTAAAATGAGGTGCCAGATCAGATTTCAGAGGAGCCGGATTCAGATCTGGCGTGTTCCGGCACAAATTAAGCCCTGTGGCTAATAACATGTACTTACCATCATATGTTTAGAGTTAATATGCAGGTTACGATTAGGGTTATTTGCTTGTAATTCTGAATAATTAAGTGGAATTACTTTATTAAGTACATACTTGTAACAAGGACACCTTCAAATAAAGTGTTACCAAGATTCAAATGAGATTCAAACTAAATTGCCTCAAAGCCATCAAACTGTTACGATTTATTATTACAATTGTGAATCATTTTTAAAAGTACAATGTTTTTTTTTTGTTTGTTTGTTTTTTTTTCAGCTGTATTCTTACATAAGGCTTGCAAAATGTTTGCATTTCTCCCTGTGTGTGTCTGCTTGAGTGCCGTGTGCATTTATCCTTGTTTGTGTGTGTGTATGTGCGTGTTTGTGTGCGTGCGTGACTGAGTCAGTCCAGTGTTTGTTTTGCCCTGTTGTGGCTGACTGGGCTGTGAGTGTAGACTTTGTTTGCCGCTGTTTTGATCGCTGTGTGTACCCTGCAGGGACGGGATGGAGGATAGAGAAAGAGAGAGAGAGGAGTGTTACCTAGCTGAGTAGAGGGGAGTTGAGGCCACTAGCATGCCAAGTGTTCCCTCCAGACCCTCTGCCTGCTGCCTACAGCTCACTCACCACTTAGTGCACACAAGCGTGACGAGAGGAAAAAGGACGCCCTGCATCTCCCATCACTCCTTTCTATATCTCCACATCTCCATCTCTTGCTGATTCCTGGCCTTAGAGCTGTCTTTGTCCTTCCAAACCTTCTCCATCCATCATTGCTCATCTTCTGCTTCTTCCTCCCTCTCCTACTTCTACTGTCTTTATATCAACATACAGGGATTTGACCTTCGCTTGTGGCTTGTGGTGGTGTGTGAGCTGTCTGTGTCACATAAAGAGAAGAGAAAGTGTGTATCACATGATCTGAAGCCAGAGAGCAGCTGGGAGAAACAGGCAAGGTAAATTAACATTAGCTACTGCAATTTCCATTCACAATTTCCGTAAAAATATATTAATTAAAGAATAAATTAATTTAAAAAAAAACATGCATACACACATATACACAGTGCCCAGCATGAGTGCACTGCCTTCTTAGTGAATAGAGATAATATATTTTGGCGCATTTTAACAGCACAAATTTTAATATATATATATATATATATATATATATATATATATATATATATGTATATTTATTAAGCCACCTTTGAATTTTTTTTCTTTTTTAAATATTTTCCAAATATTGTTTAACAGTACAAGGAAATTTTCACATTATGTCTAATAATATTTTTTCTTCTAGAGAAAGTCTTAGTTGTTTTATTTCGGCTAGAATAAAAGCAGTTTTTATTTTTTTAAACACCAATTTATGTCCAAAATTATCAGCCCCTTTAAGCTATATTTGTTCTCGATAGTCTACAGAACAAACCACTGTTATACAATAACTTGCCTAATTACCCTAACCTGCCTAGTTAACCTATTTAACCTAGTTAAGCCTTTAAATGTCACTTATAAAAGTATAGAAATATTATAGAAGTGAATAAAAGTGTCTTGAAAAATATCTAGTAAAATATTATTTACTGTCATCATGGCAAAGATTAAACAAATCCGTTATTAGAAATAAGTTATCAAAACTATTATGTTTAGAAATGTGTTGAAAAAATCTTCTTTCCGTTAAACAGTAATTGGGGGAAAAATAAACAAGCAGTCTAATAATTCAGGGGGGCTAATATTTCTGATTTCAACTATACATACAGTTGAAGTCAGAATTATTAGCCCCCTTTTGAATTTTTTGTTCTTTTTAAATATTTCCCAAATTATGTTTTAACAGAGCAGGGAAGTTTTAACTGCATGTCTGATAATGTTTTTTTCTTCTGAAGGAAGTCTAATTTGTTTTATTTCGGCTACAATAAAAGCAGTTTTTATTTTTTTTAAAAGCCATTTTAAGTATAATATTATTAGCCCCTTTAAGCTATATTTTTTTCCCGATAGTCTACAGAACAAACCATCATTATACAATAACTTGCCTAATTACCCTAACCTGCCTAGTTAAACAAATTAACCTAGTTAAGCTTTTAAATGTCACTTTAAGCTGTATAGAAGTGTCTTGAAAAATATCAAGTAAAATATTAATTACTGTCATCATGGCAAAGTTAAAATAAATCAGTTATTAGAAATGAGTAATTAAAACTACTATGATTAGAAATGTGTTGAGAAAATCTCTCTGTTAAACAGAAATTGGGGAAAAAAATAAACAGGGGTGCTAATAATTCAGGGGGGCTAATAATTCTGACTTCAACTGTATATATATATATATATATATATATATATATATATATATATGTGTATATATATATATATATATATATATATATATATATGTACATATATAAATATATATATATATATATATATATATATATATATATATATATATATATATATATATATAAATATATATATATATATATAAATATATATATATATATATATATATATATATATATATATATATATATATATATATATATATATATATATATATATATATATATATATATAAACATTATATATTGCAAAGTTACAGTTATATTATTTATTAAAAGAGTTTAGTCACCTCATCATTTAGAAAGATAATATATTTAAAAAAATCAAATAATGTATTGCAATACATACCGCACAATTTCAACTAAATTTTATATTTTTATGTTTCTATCGATTTTTAAACTTTATTAAAATTCTATTAAATATTTTTCTCTAACATATTCGTACTCGAGGTGCTCATTTTGGATCTTATCTTGAGTTTTGTTAGACTAGTTCCAGATTTGGCTTCAGTACTGTCTAATCTAATCTAATGTATATGCACAAATATAATATTGTATAGCACCTTATAGAAAAGGCAACGCAGTGGCGCAGTAGGTAGTGCTGTTGCCTCACAGCAAGAACGTCGCTGGGTCGCAGGTTCGAACCTCGGCTGGGCTGGGTCAGTTGGCGTTTCTGTGTGGAGTTTGCATGTTCTCCCTGCGTTCGCGTGGGTTTCCTCCGGGTGCTCCGGTTTCCCCCACAGTCCAAAGACATGCAGTACAGGTGAATTGGGTAAGCTAAATTGTCCATAGTGTATGAGTGTGAATGAGTGTGTGTGGAAGTTCCCAGAGATGGGTTGCGGCTGGAAGGGCATTCGCTGTGTAAAATCGTGCTGGATAAGTTGGCGGATCATTCCGCTGTGGCAACCCCGCAAGGGACAAAGCCGACAAGAAAATGAATGAATGAATGAACCTTATAGAAAATATTTATTTAAAAGAGAGATCTGTAATCTGTGTAGAAACACATTTTCACATTTCAAGTTTTAATATGCAAACGTAGTGCCAATATCCCAATAAAAATCATTCATTCATTTATTTTCCTTTGGCTTAGTCCCTTTATTCATCAGGGGTCACCACAGCAAAATGAACCACCAACTTATCCAGCATGTGTTTTATGCAGTGGACGTCCTTCCAACTGTAACCCAGTACTAGAAAACATCCATACACACTCTTTGGCACACATACACTACGGACAATTTAGTTTATTCAATTCACCTATAGCGCATGTCTTTGGACTTTGGGGGAAACCAGAGCACCCGAAGTCCACCATGTCACCCAAAATGAAAATACTTGAAAACTAAAAAGTCAATACAATATAGGCTAAAAATGTATCATATTCTTTTATATATTTTTTTCTTTAGGATTAAATTAGATTTTTTTAAATAGATTTCAGCACATTCTAAATGTAATGTTTCACTGTTCCACTGAGAGGCGGTTTAAGAACCCAAATGAAGCTTTATTAAATCAGAGCACGTAACAAATTGGCAAGATCATGTGATTTCAGTAAACAGGGCTTCTTCACATCAATACGGTTTCAAAATGTTTAGAAAATTCAATGATTCTGCCCTGGGGCAAACAGGTTTCATTGGTTTTATCTCTGATCTCTGAGCAATTTTACAAGTTTGTAAATGTTTTTGTGAGACATTTGTAAAATTAAAAGAAAGCAATTTTAATGAGAGTCCACTGAAGGTATAGTATAGTATACTATGTTTAGAACTTAACAATAAACTTGGCATGAATACAAAACAAAACATGAATATAACCCGAAATAAACTCATGGTTTGAAATGACAATGCAAAAAGCAACAAACTCACTATCAGCAGTTACACAAACAAAGCTAAACCAAGAACAAGGAAACATGAGGGTATTTATATCAAGCACTAAGGACCACATGGCATGAAACAACCAAAGAGAAACAAGACACATGACGAGAATAACAAATGAAGAACAAGACACTAGACTAAATCAACCAATGAAAACATGACTCATGCACAAAGGAGCACATGGTGGGAAGCAGGGCAGGCAACAGGAAGACAAGACTAAATTACAAAATAAAAAACAAGATTATTAGTCAATAGTCTTTTGTTGGCCTGGGATGTGTTTCCCAAACAACAACATAACTCATGGCTGAACAACCATAGAATGATGCATTGTTTGGGATGTAACAATTTTACGAGTTCACAGTTGATGATTGGTAAGCTTGTTTGGAATGCTGTCCCGGGACAGAGCCCTGAGCTTATAAGATCCTCGAGCCCTGGGATCCCTCCCGTTTGCAGGGCGAGAGGGGAGTTTGAGCTCAGGTAGGTCTCGATGAACTCCCCTGACTTAAGCTGCGATCATACTAGACTTTTCTCCCCATAGACTTCCATTCATACGTTTTGTACAAATTATATTGTTTTACATGCACATGCATTGTCTATTTTTCCAATATCAGTTTTGGTTAAAAAAACGCACATGAAGGACCGAAATTTTTATTTTTTCAAATATCATGGTGAATATTCCATAGTCTATTTTAAAACATAAGTAGAAGTCCATCTATTAGCCCAATGACGAAACTAACAGCATGGTCAAAGGTTAAATGCATGTAAGCCTTTTCTAGTGCTTCTGAAAATAATTTAGTTATTTTTTAGAATTTATTTATATTTGTTTTTTAGCTCCGAATTTTAAGTGATCATAAAATTTAGACTGTATTTCTAATTGTAGGAACGGATCACAAAAATCATTTATGACTTAATTTAGAGTTTTAATCTATATCTGTTCCCATACTCTTCAGTTCATACATTCATTAGGGACCAAACGTCGCTCAGAGTTTAACGCCACGGGTTTGCGTGTCTCACGGACAGTATGTCGACACTCTGAAGTTAGTCAGAGGGTGCAGGATTAACTAATATTCAAATAGACTGGTTGCAAACGGCTCACTCATCCTAAAAGAATAATTAATTTAGCCAAGCCCATGCAACTTGCTAAAATTAGTAATTAGATGATAAAAGATCTCCATGCTGTCATGTCAAAACGGCTCTGTACAGTCAAATGTGTCTTGAAATCAATTCTAATCATGTCGTATCATAAAGGTAGCGCAGACTCCACTTAATCTACTGCATATAAAAAGATTTCAGGAGAATTTAGAATGAGTCAAAACTTAACATTTTATTTGTCAGGTAAAATTGTATTATGCCAATTATATAATAAAACAATCATAAAGCCAATTCAGAGATGATACTGTAACAATATAACATCCATTACTCAAGGATAAATCAAAGAGTTAGAGATGCATACCTGACCAGAGAAATACGTTGCAGCATAAGTCTCAGAGATGCTGCAACGGGGTCTTGGCTACAAGATTCCAAAAATATTTGTCCACATTTCCTTTAAATATTCAACTTAGAACAAACAACCATAAATTCAAGACAATAGAAGCGTCAACTAGACCCTTGGGGGGTGGGGGGTGAGGGGGGAAATATTACAGTGAAATTAAGACCATTTTACCAATCACACAGAGACATTTAAAATGATACCAAGCATGAATATAGAGCTACAAGATACACCATATTAAAACCTTGGGGCATTTTATGTGAAATGTCATCTGATCAGTAAGTCATTTAAAGGTCAAGAAGGGAGCTTGAGGTGAAGGGAGAAGGGTGAACTTTCTAGCATTCCCCCCTGGTGAGATGTAGCTCTGTGTTTCCTGCCCATGTTTGCATTGTCAACAGTGATTTGAATAAAACAGGTGAACAGCTGGTTTCCTGATCTTCTCAGATCAGAAAGTCTATTGTTGTATTGGATAGCAATTCTTATGGTCTTGTCTCATGAAATTCCATAACAGTTCTCAGGGTCTGATATTCTGGAGAGATTTAGCTATCTTACACTAGCATGTAGAGTTATCTCAAATAGCCTATAATTCAATATATGATCAAATAATGATTTAAAAACTAATTTTATTTATTTGTTGCCATAATTATCTTTAGGTTCAGAAATCCTATATTTGTTTTGTTTTCACAAGCTTTGGAGATGTAATAGATTTCTGCTTGTAAATCATAAGTCACCTATAGCTTTTGTTATGAGCCACGGCTGTGTTCAAAATGGCATAATCGATTTTGGAGTGCACTACGAAGAGAGCACAACTGTCATTCTTCACTAAAACTGAACTACTTTGAAAGCAAATTACATATGAGAGGTGACTTTAAGCTTTTTATATTAATCTTTCAATGTTGGAAGGTTTGAAAGGAATGTGGCATAGGGGGATAACTGGAAATAGAACACAACCAGGTTTCTACAGCTCTAGAGGAGTAGTTGCAACTGCAAACGTTTGCAAAGCAGTTTGCTAATGTTCATTGGAACAGCAGATTCAGAAAACACCAAATCGATGAACTATAATGGTGTGTGTATGTGTGTGTGTGTGCAGGTGCATGTGTGTTTACATTTTCTGCTGTGGCAACCCATGACAGGAATAACCAAGAAAAGGGAAAGTAATGAGTGTGAGTGATTATTTTATATTTTTTTTACATACCATCTCACAAATTCATTGGAAATTGTCAGCAACCCTCAATAAATAGTCAAGATTGAGTTGGTGGTTTCAGAAATGTGGATCTTCATTTCTAATAAACAGTAAAAAAAAAAAAAAAAAAAAAAAATATATATATATATATATATATATATATATATATATATATATATATATATATATATATAACCTTAATGTCTGCTTGTGTCAGACTTAATATCTGATGACAATTTGTTGAAAATTGAACACAATTGAACAAATTTTTCTTATTTTCCTTTGTGATAAGGTTCTTTGTAGTTGTAGGAAGAGGGAGACAGGGTCAGCGATTCAGTTAAGTAGTAACTTTTTATTTTTTAAAATGAAATATACATGATGACACTTGTGATGTGGCATGTGTGTGCGTAGCCTCTCTCTTCCGACTGGTCCTTCTCCTCCCTTCATGAAGGTGTCTCTCTCGCCCAATACCAGAAAATACAGGTGTTATTTATTATTCTTGATTGGCTTACTGACCAGCCACCGATGTCTCAACCTGCTCTCCCCCTCTTTTTGGGTGTTCATGGCCTCCCCACCACATCTATACTGTGCAAATGACAACAATCACTTTGAATCGTTTGAATCATAACACTGGAATTTTGCCGTGACATTTTTATGACATGACTTCTGTTGCAGGGCTGGCCCATGGCATAGGCAGTATAAGCAAATGCTAAGGGTGCCGTACATCCAGAGGTGCACCAAAAATGGGGGGGGGGGGGTAACTTTCACTATTCTTAAAACTAATTTGTGGCGAGACTGAAGGCCTCCCCCAATAGTTTTTTTTTTAAGCACCACTAGGGGGACCTAGTCTGACCTGCCATCCCTAAACTTCCAGGGGTCAAGAAGGAAACGGAAGTTCAGGTGGAAAAAAGAAAATAAAAAGAGGAGTTCAGTTCAGTTCAGTTGGAAAAGGTGGTGGTTGAGTTGGACTGGAACCGTGGTGAAGAGGAGTTTAGTTTTTTTTTTTCTTTTTTGGGTGCATTTGTTTGGTGTGCGAAGGAAGAAAAGAATTGTGCGATAGAAGGAGAACAAAAGCTGTGTCGTGTAGGAAGAGTGGAGGTGGAGTGACCGAAAACGTCAACAGTGATCATTGTGTGCGAGCGGTGTTCTGGATCCTCGGTGGAGACGGTGGAGAGCTGGATCCTTCCTGAAGCCACGAATGAGTTTGACTGGTGGGAAGAAGCCTTCCAAAGGAAAAAACCGATCGAGGGGTAGACCTGTACCAATCAACATTGTTAGCCGGGTCAGTTCAATTTTCATCCAATAACTCTTACACCCACACTGAAAATCTTCCCCATAACGAAAAACCATAAAACAGGCTTTTGATGTACATTTTTCATTCCATTGGGCTTCCTGAAAACAAGCCCCAATTTATTATTTAACTTCTTAGTGTTTGGTGTTCGTTTTGTTTGTTTGTTTGTTTGTTTGTTTGTTTTTTCTCTGCTTAAAGGTTGTTGATTTTTTTTTTTGAATGTTCTCACAAGGATGTTATTGCTGTTTTATAAAATACATTTTTTTTGATTCAAGTTCTAAGTGTGTATGAATTCTTCCTTAAATCGGAATCTTTAATTTCTTTATTTTTTTTTCCGTAATGGTGGTATTTATGGCTTGCCGCGGCTAACCGGAGCATAATTTAATTTTGGCAAGATGAACTTGTCTGGCGCCCAAAGGTTTTAAAAACAAAACTGTTAATTATATTTTTTTTTTTTGTCGAGGTCCGCTGGGAGTAGGATCAAAGGGCCTGGAAAAGCCACGCCATTCAGTTCACACGTGGACTAGCGGTAGGGCGTTGAACTGCGGATCTGGCGGCCCGAGTTCTAATCCCGCGGTGAGCAGTTTTGTGAAATTTTTTTTTTGTGTTTTTCTCTTCTTTTCATTTATTGGAAAGAAAAGACTGGACTTATTTAGTACACCACCACCGTTACAGAAATGGCGCCCAAAGTGGGGCGGAGCCTAAACTTTGAACTTTGAAAAAAAAAAAAAAAACACACTTACTGCACAAAAATACTTTATTGTGAACTGTTGCATACAACTTGTGAATTTTTGTGACTGTTTTTTTTGTGAAAAGAGGGTTTTCTTTGTTGGAGAAAAGTGTTTTCTTTGTGAAAATTGTTTTTTGTGAGTTTTCTTTGTGAAAGGGTTACCTGTGTATTGACCATTGTGAATACCTTGTACATTTGTTTTTGGTGCCCCTGTCTGCTTTTCCCCAAACATTGACCATTACCCAGTTTTCTTTTATGATTTTTATTTTTTGCCATTTTTTTTTCACTCTGTGCCATTTAATGCCATTTCCCTCTATCAGACATGGCCAGTACTCCCCCATCACCATTTGCCTGTGTGGAAATTGATCCTCCAGACATTGCAACCCCTAACTGGCCTCCTGTGAGACAAACTATTGAACACCCCTATTCTCAACAGCTACAATTTTCTGCCTTTCATTCAACTCCTACCCAAGTCCACCAAACCCCTCTCCAAACTCAGGTGCACTTTGGATCTCCACATCCAAGGATTACTGCTCCTCTTGCTTCATCTCCTCACCAGGATTCCATGCAGTTGTGCTCTCCTTCTGAAGTCACACCACCATCTGCAGGAACTCAGCATGACTTGCCTGTATTTCTTCCAACTCCTGGAAGAGAAATGTATCAGTTATCCACCCAGGTACAAGGAAACTGGGATTATATTATTAATTGTCTGAAACGGCAAGATGAAGTTTTAAAAACACTTACTCAAGAAGTTGCCACAACCTCTTCACAGTTTCAGAACAAATTTGACACATTGACCAACAAAATTGACTCCAACCATCAACATCTTCAAACTGTATTCACTACTCAAGAACAACATGAGCCAGAAGACAGTGGACAGTTAATTAAAGCTTTGAAAGTGATGTTGGAAGATAATCTGAAGAAGTGTGAACTTGCTTTAACGGATGAATTCAGATTCATGGTGGAACAACTACAGCAAGAAGTTCAAAGAGACATTGTAAACGTAGAAAAGAATTCCCAGAAAAACTATGATCAACTTTCACAAGCTGTAAGTCAATGTAACAGCCAAGTAGATGCTCTAATTCATTCCATCAAAGAGCTGAAGCTTGATGTTGTTAATATCAAACCCTCTGCACAACCAGTGACTGTGTTACATGTGATGACTCAAACACCTTTGCATTTCACTGATTCCGAAGGTGACGCTGCTCTTCCAAGCACAGAGACTTTACCTTTAAACTTACCTCATCCCATACCAATGCCCAAAAGTGATCATTTGAAACTCACCTTTCCCACTTTTGGTAGATCTTCAGACGATTGTGATCCACTGTTATACATTAACCGTTGTCATGACTTTCTGGCAGTACATCCACTGAATGACACAGACATCTTGGCCACCTTTCGCAGTGTTCTATATGGTACCGCAAGAGACTGGTGGGAAGTTGCCAGATCCAATATTAAAACCTGGACTGAGTTTGAGACCGCATTCCTGTCAGCATTTCTTGCTGAAGATTATGAAGACGAGTTGGCTGAACGCATACGCACCAGAGTCCAAGGGACAAAGGAATCTATCAGAGACTTCGCTTTCTCCTATAGAGCCCTTTGTAAGCGATGGAAACCTTCACTGAGTGAGAGTGACCTGGTAAAAATGATTTTAAAAAATGTTAACCCTTACCTGGCCAGTCAACTGCGCAGTCGAGTACAAACTGTAGATGAATTAGTAAAACTAGGTCACCAACTCGAAAAAGATCATGCACAGCAGTTACTGTATGAAAGGAGAACCTCAAGTAATCCTATTGCACCCAATCCTACCTCAAATCGCCCAGCAGAGAGACCTCCTGTTCAATGCTGGAGATGTAAAGGTCAGCATGCCCCAGGAAACTGTCCCCAATATTCTACTGCATCTGCTTCCACTCAACGTAGCAACCAGCCTGCAGGAGATAAAAGAAATATACCCACACAGCATCAAAGGAGTGCACCTTCCCACAACAGCATCACTGTTACAACTTCAACTCCATCAACAGCAAAACCAAGTCATCCTTCTAACCATGAATGCATACCCCAGCAACTAATTGTGCCAATCACCATTGCAGCTTGGTCTGGAAAGGCCATCATCGACACTGGAGCCAGCTATACCCTACTTCACGAAAGTTTGTGGTCGACACTTGCCTCCCTTGATGTTCTTCATCAATGGCCACATGGACCCCTCTACTTGGCCAACGGTGAGACTGTCATACCTTTAGGATGGGTAAATACCAATATTATTCTTCACAATATGGTTTTCCCAATTCCTGTAGCTATACTTCCTTCCACAGCTCTTACTTATTCAGTGGTCCTAGGACTGGATTTTATATTCACTAGTGGGCTACAAATCAATGTGGCTGGCGGAAATTATACCTTCACATCTACACCAAACCAGGTGTATCCTTTTCAGCCTGGGCAGGCTAGCATTCCAGACAAACCATACCTGTACCAGAAGAAAACAAGGCACAGAACAAACGTAAGACAAGTTTCTTCATTGTTCACCACAATCCCTCCACCCCAAAGATTGATCCACTTACCTGATACTTGGTCTCGCATTCATCCCATACCTGCATGTAATGTATATTCCGCTCAAAAGGAACCAGAATTTCCCATCTCCACTGCAGAAATCTGGGAAGAGCAACACAAAGATCCAGATATCCTCAAGATATTTCAGAGCTTAGCAGACAAAGATTCTACTATCCATGAGAAGTTTAAAGTACTGGACGATAAGTTATATCATCTTTTCATGTTGGAAAATGGACACAAACACTACAGGATATACATACCTGCCACCCTTATCCCACATCTCCTTCATCATTACCATGCACATCCACTAAATGGACACATAGGCATCTACAAAACTTACCAAAGGCTACATCACGTTGCCTTCTGGCCTGCAATGTGGACATCTGTGAAGGCGTATGTTAAAAGGTGTGCGAGATGTCAAATGCTAAAAAAAGAAACCATCGGCATGACTCCAGCAGAGCTTCAACTCGGGAGGAAACTCCAAGGTCCCGTAGATAAGTTACTGCATGGACACAATTTATCCCCTGATTCTCCGGCCTACAACGTTGCGGAACATCTGTCAAATCTGAAAGTGAAAGCAAGTGAGTGCAGCAAAAAAGCGATGGCAAGACAACTTCGCAGTTACAACAAAACAAGACGAGAGGTATCCTATAAAGAAAAAGACCGTGTCTGGGTAATAAACTTTCCTCAGTCAAGTGCATTGCATCATTTCAGTGCGAAGCTTGCAAACAAATGGAAAGGACCCTACAGGATAATTCAACGGTTAGGACCTCTGAACTATCGTGTTGCACTGGAAAACACTGGAGAGGATGTACGAACCGTAAACGTCTGTAACCTTAAGCCGTGTTTCCCAACAGCTGAAGAACTGGAGAGTCAGGAGAAAGAAACGCCTAAATCCATTTTCCTCCAATCCCTAAATTAAAAAGAGTTTTGGCGTCCCTATGGTTTCTCACTGCGTTTGTCAAACAACTAGGGTTGTTTTTTTTTTCAAGGGGGGGAGAGTGTGGCGAGACTGAAGGCCTCCCCCAATAGTTTTTTTTTTAAGCACCACTAGGGGGACCTAGTCTGACCTGCCATCCCTAAACTTCCAGGGGTCAAGAAGGAAACGGAAGTTCAGGTGGAAAAAAGAAAATAAAAAGAGGAGTTCAGTTCAGTTCAGTTGGAAAAGGTGGTGGTTGAGTTGGACTGGAACCGTGGTGAAGAGGAGTTTAGTTTTTTTTTTTTCTTTTTTGGGTGCATTTGTTTGGTGTGCGAAGGAAGAAAAGAATTGTGCGATAGAAGGAGAACAAAAGCCGTGTCGTGTAGGAAGAGTGGAGGTGGAGTGACCGAAAACGTCAACAGTGATCATTGTGTGCGAGCGGTGTTCTGGATCCTCGGTGGAGACGGTGGAGAGCTGGATCCTTCCTGAAGCCACGAATGAGTTTGACTGGTGGGAAGAAGCCTTCCAAAGGAAAAAACCGATCGAGGGGTAGACCTGTACCAATCAACATTGTTAGCCGGGTCAGTTCAATTTTCATCCAATAACTCTTACACCCACACTGAAAATCTTCCCCATAACGAAAAACCATAAAACAGGCTTTTGATGTACATTTTTCATTCCATTGGGCTTCCTGAAAACAAGCCCCAATTTATTATTTAACTTCTTAGTGTTTGGTGTTCGTTTTGTTTGTTTGTTTGTTTGTTTGTTTGTTTGTTTGTTTTTTCTCTGCTTAAAGGTTGTTGATTTTTTTTTTTGAATGTTCTCACAAGGATGTTATTGCTGTTTTATAAAATACATTTTTTTTATTCAAGTTCTAAGTGTGTATGAATTCTTCCTTAAATCGGAATCTTTAATTTCTTTATTTTTTTTATCCGTAATGGTGGTATTTATGGCTTGCCGCGGCTAACCGGAGCATAATTTAATTTTGGCAAGATGAACTTGTCTGGCGCCCAAAGGTTTTAAAAACAAAACTGTTAATTATATATATTTTTTTTTGTCGAGGTCCGCTGGGAGTAGGATCAAAGGGCCTGGAAAAGCCACGCCATTCAGTTCACACGTGGACTAGCGGTAGGGCGTTGAACTGCGGATCTGGTGGCCCGAGTTCTAATCCCGCGGGGAGCAGTTTTGTGAAATTTGATTTTTTTTGTGTTTTTCTCTTCTTTTCATTTATTGGAAAGAAAAGACTGGACTTATTTAGTACACCACCACCGTTACAAATTGGTATTATGACTTCAGAAAAGAATAAGCCCACATTAACTTAACTGCATAGCAAAGCCTAGTAGTAGTAGTAATAATAATATTAATATGACCTACTTGCCTAAGATGCCCCCAATTAGACTTACTTACTAAACCGTAATCATTTTATTGATGGGTCAACAAGCTCAACATGTCAAAATGTCCCAAACTGTCTGATGCCCAGGGAAGGAAAATAAGAAGAGGAAGAAAAACTCAACAAAATAGAGGTAATGTTATGATTGACATAGGTTCACAGTTTCAACATAGGTTTCAACTTATTTTACTAACCCTAGCCCTAACCAAAGACAATAGAATGCACAAGATATGTCTCTCGTGTAGTTTTGAATGGAGAAAAGTGTCACGGTCAATATGGTGAATGAAGCCCCGCCTACTAGTACAGGAGCCAATCATCAATCGCTATAGACTGATGTTTCTCCAGGGAAAAGCTCGGACCAGACGTGTGTTTTAATGACAGTTTAGTGGTCAACAAACACACTGGATTCTCAGCGAATACTTGCTTCACAGACATAGAAAATATATCCACATAAAGCTTGAAATCTGTACATTAAATGATTCAAGTGCACCTGAAAACAAAAGATTTTTCGCTTTTGTAATCTGTAAGAAACGAACGCGAGGTACAGTCCATCCTGTCAAATGCACATCACATGACAGCAATTACTCAAACGCTCACAAACTCGTAAACAAAGAGTCACCTTCATTTCTGTAAGAGATTTGCCTTCAAGACCAAGTTATGAATTACTTCAGAAGAGCAGCATGATCGGACGAGGCATTATTCAGAGGATGATAATGTGAAGAACAGCCATTAATGAGGTTGGTGTCATGATATCATTTTTTTGAGTGCGCATGCGCATTAGCTTGAGCAACCTGAAAATATGCAGATTTTGTTTGATTCAGACGTTTAGAAATGAAACTTATAAGACAGTTGTTTTATTTTATTGGTGATTCCAAATATGTAATGTAATTATAAGCTTGGCAAACAGTTTTGAAGAATTTGATATTTCCCCTTGAGATACAATACCTGAGCATATTGCCCTTGAGGCGTTTCAAAGATGGCCGCCGAATGAAATGACTTGCCTTAAAGGCCCAGATTTGAACTGAAATATTCATATGATTTATTCACAATACAGTTTGTAAAGTAATATTTTCTTTCTTTTAATAGATATATTATATGGGAGACTTACTTTTTTAACCAAATAAAGTGGATCTAATTGGATTTGCATTGTAAACATTAAATAAAAGTTTAAAAGGTATACTTTTTATTTAATGTATTAAGTTTTTAGTTATGATACTCCCAAAATTATTCCGCATAAATCCGCAGATTTTTTTCTCAGCAGAAATAGCAAAAAATGTCCGCAGATTCCGTCTGGCCCTATGACTAACGCACTCTGCTCTGAACTTTAACCCTGTTTTTACATGGTCAATAGTGCGGTCTATTTCAGTTTCTCAAAATAGCTACGCGCCAATGATGTACCACACCTCTATTTTAGACCAGCGCACCCATAAGTCTACAAAGTGGCACGAATGGATTTTCTATTTAAACAGCATGGTGGAAAACGTGAAATTAGGGTTGTGCAGGTCTGAAAATCGTTAGGCTGCTTGTAATTTACAGTAGGCCATTTATCAAGAAAAGAAAAAAAAAAATACTAAAGGCTAATAATAATAATAATAACAATAATTATAAATGTATTATGATTGTTTTTATTATTATTAGGACATAGTTTATTTTTAAATGTCTACTTACAATTTGACACATTCAAACCACTGGAGAAATGTTCCAACCAACAGGCCCATGTCATATAGATACATTCCCTAATAAATAACCCACTATAAATTAAAAGCATTAACCTACAGTATGCTATATATTTTTGTTTTCACAAGCTTTGGAGATGTAACGTAAATTTCGCATTTAAATATTAGATCACCTATAGCTTTTGTCATGAGCCATGGCTGTGTTTAAAATGGCATAAATGTTTTCAAAGTGCACTATGAAGGGAACGCAACTGTCAATATGAAGATTGCTAAAAACTGTAAAAAGTTTGAAAGCAAATCACACCTAAAAAAGATGACTTTAATGTTTTTTTAATCATTCCAAGTTTAAATGTTGGAACATTAAATGAATAGGGCAATGTGGGGATAACTAGGAATAGAACACAACCATATGTTGCAGGTAAATGGACCAAGTTTGCAATGCAGTTTAAGAATGTTCATTGGAACATGACCTTAGTTGGCTAACGATGGTTTTTGGAAACGCACCCCTTGCTTTGGTAAATAAAATTATGTAAATAAAATAAAATATTCATTCATTGATTTTCTATTCGGCCTTATCCCTTTATTAATCTGGGGTCACCACAGCGGAATGAACCGCCAGTAAAATATTCAGTTTCGAATAATGTGTTTTTGTTAACTGTATGATCAAAAATAAAAGTAATTGGTCATCGAAATTGAAAGAGTTATAGACAATCAATGGATTATCGAGTAGCCTAATCATTACCCAATGAACAAATCATCCTTTGTTAAATACAATAAATAAACACATAAATTGTATTTAGCATTATTGTAGCAAAACTGAACACCCATGGCAGTGAAAATTCTATACAATATTTCAGTAAAGTCATGAGCAAAATGTTTTGGAAGTTTGGAAGTAAACTTTTTCTTTCTCTCTCACAAACACAACAGTCACATTCCATGAGTTGCACAAATCACAATTTTAGAAAAATCACAGACTATTTTTTATAAAAAAAAAAAAAAAAAAAAAAAAAAAAAAAAAAAAAAAAAAAAAAATTGTAGACATTTTGGGTATGCATATTTTGTAAGATTCTTCATACAATATATGCTATAATATGTGCAATAATCTACAGTGTTTGGCCCATACAATGTAACATGAATGTTAAGACAGTCTAATTAAGGTCATGAAACAGAATAAACTGTAACCAGAGATATACGCTGACAACAGGATGCGGATCCAAATGCAGTCTTTATTTAAAGGGATGGTCAGGCAAGCAATGATCAACACAGGAGCAATCAGGTGTATGAGGGAAATCCAGAATCGTCGTCAATAAGCAAGCAAATGGTCACAAGGATGGCAGCAGACAGGGAGAAACAGGCAAACAAGGCGAAGGTCAAAACACGGCAAAAACAAGACAAGGGGCCTGTTTCAGAAAGGAGGTTAAGTGAAAACTCTGAGTATTTTAACCCTGAAATGAGAGAAACTCTGGGTTTTCCGTTTCAAAATGGCAGGTTTGTCAAACTCGAGAAAGCAGGGTAAGTCGAGCCTGTTTCTGAAAGAGAGGTAACTTTAACTCAGAGTCAGTTACTGTGGTAACTTACTCTGTGAACCTAACCTGGTCAGGAGCAGGTTTTATTCTCTAAACTCAGAGTTTCTGTCGGTCTCCTGCCCTTTTTTAAAGACGAATCGGTATTTCTCACCTTAGATTTACGTTTCCACACACCTATTTTAATGTGCATTTTGGATATGCGCATAAAAAATCGATTGATGGAAACACCAAGATGCTAATAACTTTTGAAAATAGGCATAATAAACATGCGCATAACTGAGTAGGAGAAACTTTTTATTCGATAAGAAAAGATGTGCATAAACTACGATGAAAACACTTTTACTGAACAAATTCCAGTATACGCATTAAAAAAGGTTTGTTATAAGAGATCATATGATGATGAAAACATGTGTGAATGGACAAACCAACAGGCTGAGCACACTGTAAAACATCTGAAATGTTGTTTTGGTCATTCTAAAATGCCATAACCGTTTCAGTATTATTATATTTTTAATTACCTCCAGAGAGTCTGCAGCGTGTCAAGAGCGTCTGTTCTCTGCGTCTCATGCGCGTCTCAAATGCCACCACGCGTTCATTGTGTCGGCATTGTCTTTTGAGGCACAAGTCATTTATTAAATAAAAAAACAGGTTCACGCAGCTTCTTCTACTGCAGTAAATTCAGTTTTACTGTTGATATTTGGCGACAGTTAATCAGCAAGTGACAATTTTGTTCTTTGGCTCGTTGGATGGAAACGCTGCTTTACTCGCACATCTTTTATGCGATATTCCAGTTTTGCACATAAATTTAATTCGCATTTTTGGATGGAAACAAAGCTACTGTAATACATTTCAGTCACACAAAGAACAAACTCACGTACGAGAATAGTTTGTCCTT
This sequence comes from Danio kyathit, assembly GCA_903798195.1. NCBI lineage: Eukaryota > Metazoa > Chordata > Actinopteri > Cypriniformes > Danionidae > Danio > Danio kyathit. Next base: position 43,037,620 of record LR812519.1, on the reverse strand, counting down.
TTTTAATAATTAATTAGCTTAAATTCACTTACCTTCCACTGGCACATGTAACGTTACTAACTAGATTAATGGGATTATTACTTCTTCTAAAAACAATTTTTTTTAGTTCTGCTTACATTATAAATGTCATATCATCCTCTACCACTCGAACAATAAAAAAGGCAGACACACAAGTGCACTTAAATCTATTAAAACTGATCAACGTGTGTAAAAGTGGGAACCTTAAATTAAATATTTCCACTGAACATTAAGCTAAGGTTATATGCATTCTTGTTTTGTCAAATTTGTTGTAGTAATGCGCTAGCCTATTTTATGTAATTTAATGCAATTACATCTGAAATAACTTTTAAAAAATGGCAAATAAACTTAACACATTACATTACTTTTTTATTATACTTAATTATTTAAATACTTTAAATGTAAACTTGTGCATTAACTTGAGCAGCTATGTTTTCCCACGCTAACTGTCTCTGTTTCACTGATGCAATGGTGTTGCTTTTTTAAATATATGCTTATATTTGCTATAACTTTGCATGAGCACATCAAGTTCAGCTGGAGAACTCGGAATATCTGCGCTCCATTGATAATGCCTTTTTATAGTTGTGGTGTGCGCGCTTAACTCTGAGTTGGTCTACTCAAAGTTGATTGACCCAACTCAGATCAGCTATTCTGAAACCGAAAACTCTGAGTTTTTAATCTCTCGATAAATCAACTCAGAGTTCAAGTTTAAACTCCGAGTTGATTGAACCTCCTTACTGAAACAGGCCCAAGGAAACCGCTTTGAATTGCAACTGAAACAGAATACAAGACTCTGCCCTGAAGTGTGTGTGTGTGCTGCTTATGTACTGTGTGTAATCAGTCTTTGACAAGCCTCCGGTGGTGTGTGTGCAATCAGTCAGGATGAGGAACATGTGTGTGTGATTGGAGTGCATGTATGGAGTTATAGTTCATTAAATGGCAGATTTGTAGTCCATAGGTGTTTACCAGCGATCTGCTCAGGCTGGATCACTGGTAATCGTAACAATAAACAAAAAATAACAAAAATTATAAATTGCAACTAATGTAAAAAAATGCTAACTGTTTTGCAAAAGAATGTTTAAAAATGAGGGCTTCACGGTGGCACAGTGAGTAGCACGATTGTCTCACAGCAAAAGGGTCACTGGTTCGAGCCTCAGCTGAGTCCAAAGTCCAAGACATGTGGTATAGGTGAATTGGGTAAGCTAAATTGTCCATAGTGTATGTGTGTGAAAGAGTGTGTATGGGTGTTTCCCAGTGATGGTTTGCGGCTAGAAGGGCATCCGCTGCGTAAAACGTGCTGGATAAGTTCGCGGTTCATTCCGCTGTGGCGACCCCTCGAAAATCGAAAAAATATATATAGCTTAAAGGGGCTAATAAGTTTGACCTTGAATAATTAAAAACTGCTTTTATTCCTGTCAAATAAAGCAAATAGGACTTTCTCCAGAAGAAAAAATATTATCGGACATACGGTGATTCCTTTTCCTTGCTCTGTTAAACATCATTTGGGAAATATTTTAAAAAGAAAAGAAAATTCAGTGGGGTGGCTAATAATTCTGACTTGTATATGTAAACCCGCAAACTCTTTTTAAATACTTAGAGGTGTGTATCACAAGCCCTGGTGATCATCCTCTCATTTTTGTGCTCTATGTTTTCAGCTGCATTCTTTATCTCGTGAGACCACTTTTTTTCTCAATTCTGCTGCTTCTCGATTGTATCAAGTTGTATCAATCCTGTCTACTGCCACAAGTAGGCCTGCACAATATTGGGAATTATGCTATATGTGATATTGTTGTTAAACAATGCGATAACTATATTTCTTGCAATAACTTTTCCCTAGAGTATGCTATTTTTGTTAGATTACAAAAAAAATCATATGTGTAATGATATACTTAAATATTTCAATCATATAAACTATTAATTATACTATTTTTTTTTTAAATCTAATTCAGCTAAAAAAAGTGCCAAGGAAGGTGCAAACATTTTGACTTTAAAACCCAATAAATGACTAAAACCCTCGATAAACCATTTCTGGTTTGGTTTTACCATATGTAAACACAAAATGCATTTATCTCAAACATTGTTTTTTATTCATATGGAACCAACCAGCATCTTAAAACTAGAGCACATTTTAAGCAAAATATTTTCTTGCCTGTCTTCCTAAATAAAATAAATGAATAAACAATTATAATGGAAAAAGTAACATCATGAGTCAAATCATTTAAAATTATATTGATGCATCCCTAAATGTTAATAATGTTTACATGTTAATAGCTAATTATATTATTTAAGTGGATGTTGATAAGATGTCAGTATATCATACCAATGATTTAAGGACTGTAAATTTTTTTTAGAAAAATTTATTTATAAAGACATTTATAAAGGAAATACATTGCTTAAAAGATGCTAATTTTAAGATGCTGATAAAAACTTTAAAATTAACAATTTTAAAGTGAATAAAAATTATGTTTGCGATAAATGCATTTTGTGTTTACATGTCTATGGTAAAACCAAACCAGAAAACTGAATAACTACCAAGGTTTTTTAGTCATTCATTGTGTTCCAAAGTCAAAACGTTTGCACCTTACTGGACCGATTTGAATTAGATTTAAGAATATTTACAATATTTTCGTATGATCATAAAACGGATGATTTTCTTTACATTTCCGTATGTTATAGCAAAAAAAAAATCTTTATCCCAATATCCAACAACAATATTGCATATTTTCCCAATATCGTGCAGTGTGTGTATATATGTGTTAGGGGTGGGAATTAGGTGTGGAATAAAATCTTACAGAGCAGGGCGGACATTGACAATGGTAATCATGACAATATAAAAATTATTTATTTTTGAATGTTAAATAAATGCAAAAGGTGAACCTCTAAAGCATAATAGAAATTCAAACCCATGCTCTGGATTTTGTTTGTAGTCATAAGTTTAAGACATTGTATTATATGAATTTGTTACATACTATGTGTGCTGCTCTTGTTTGTTTGTTTGTTTATCTGAAGGATTCTATAGCTGGTATTTTGTCAGTGATTCAGATTATGCATAAGCTACATTATACAACAAAATAAAAACGATTTAACAAGCTATTGATGAAAATATAATAACGTTGTTGCCCACTATATGCAAAAAATCATTTTAAATCATTGTTCTTAAGAATTTGCAGTTAAAATGTAAAATGAAATAAAGCAGGTTTTAATTTTAATTGTTGCCTTATGTTAGTTCAGATCTATTATATGGTTGAGTTCACTCAAAAATGAAAATTCTGTCATCACTTAATCACCTTTCACTTCACAAAATCTGGATTAGTTTCTTTCTGCTGTTAAACACAAAACATGTAACCATTAACAGTTGTTTTTTTCTAGAATGGATGTGAATGGATACTGGTTTTCATCTTTCTTTAAAATATCTTCCTTTGTGTTCAAAAGAAGAAAGAATTTATAAGGGCTTATAACCACTTGATGTGAGTAAATAAACTTTAAAAATATATACGTTAATTAACAGTTTCTGTATTTTGGGTTTATTGACGGTTGTGTATTGCATTCTGGGATCTTGATCTTTGCTTTGTCAACTTTTGATGTTGAAAATTCAACTCAACAGTTTATGCAAAACTGACTTTTATTGACATTTTAGTAGTTTGAAATTTTATAATGTTTGAGAAATAATATATAGAGAATAAGTCTGTAAAATAACAGGAATTGTACTGCCAGTTTTCTTACAAGGTGTTTGTAGCATAATATACAACACCAACACAGAAAATATTGACTTGACACTGTTGAAAATGTTAATAAATGTCCACTTTTTAAGGTTAGAAGTTGTCAGATCAAGGTCTCATACTGCGATTCAAACACCTAATAATTGGGGAAAAATAAAAATCATGAATCACAAAATATAGAAAACTTCTAATTTACTGATATGTTTGTATTGAGTACATTTTTCATCTTTGAGTGAACCATGTATATAATGATGAGGCCTTTTTCACCGGGTCTCATATCTCATAATTTTGAATATAGGACTATTTATCACCTTGCAGCTCAATGTTCCAATTCACTTGTGGTCTTTAAAATGCATTTTTAAATTGAGCAGGGCTCAGTAATCAGAATGGCCCAGGGCCAGCATGGAAGATACTCAGGACAGTTTGACACTTAAGTTTAAAATTTGCCTCTGAACATTTTTCAAAATGCATGCAAATGTGATCATACAACTGAGAAGCAGCATGACTGACAAAAAATAAGTGTTCGGATGAGAAAAAGAAGGAGAATGAGAGGATGATCGCACACGCATAAGACACAGGTTATTACCATTCACAAGGGTTTTGTGCTGCACACACAGGTAATGGGATGCACACTGCCATGTGTTTAAAAAGAGCTTGTGGGCTACCAATTCCTCATGCGCAGATATGTTGTCCTCTTGTGGAAGCAAACTAGAAAAGGAAAAGTAAACATAATTTGCACAGGATGTTATTAATGACAAGGAAAAATCCGATGGAGGGCAAAAAGTGATTCTTCTGTAATTGCTATCAGAACATTGTTTAAATCAGCCAAAATGAGAAATGCGAAGCAATTTTTGTAGAGTTCCAAAATTTTTTGAACGCGATAATTCGTTTGAGAGCTTTTAAAGAGCTAATAAAAGAGATATTACATATATTTATTCCATCAGAATGAAGTAAACAACCATAATGAGATGTGCAGCAGCGTTGGATGTTTGTGGCTGTTTCATCAACAGAACAAAAAAAGAAAGGCCTTGCGAGCAAAACTAGACTATTGTTATTGTGGAGCACTAGTGTTTGCCCCTCAACTAGCAAAAAAACAAAAAACAATAATAACGATGATAACAATAAAATTTATAATTTAGGATAAATGGTTTTATGCTTTCATCTGTTTTTTTGTTTTTGTTTTTTTTTCATAAGGATGTCTGGAAGATAACATTATTCGCATGAAACTAAATAAATAAATATATATAGTAAACACTATGTTTTTAAACCACATTATAGTAAAGTGTATAATGTGTAGTACAAATTCTTGTTAATGAATGTCACAGTATGCTGTAGTATAGTAAACTGACTAACTTCTCAGACTTCAAATATACTGGTCACTAACAGAAACTTCAGTCATGGGTGCTGTTGTTTTGCTTCAGTAATACCTTCAGAGAACATAATAGTCATAGATCCATACATAGGCAGAAAGATTAGTGTGGTGTAGGCAGAACTGGAATAGACGTCTGTCCAGGCTGACACAGGTTAAAGATCTTGATGTCTTCAACTGGAGATTCCAGAGAAACTACCATTTAAAAAAAATGTAAGAAAAAAAACATGTTACTCAGTAGGGAAATCTCACCAGGTACAGTATCTACTATTACAAAGTACAATTCCAAGGTAAATTTTAAAGTTCAATCAACAGTATCGGTACCATAAAATTGCCACAATTTTTGACTCCTCACACAGAATATTAAGGTAACATGGTATTTTGTGAGAAATTAAATGATCTTGGATTTCATTTTCTTGTGAAATTCTAAAAAGCTTAATGATATAAAATAATTTAAAAAATAAATGCGTTTACAAACATTTGTTTAGATATTTGAAGAAGTAAACTGCAGCAACCTCAATCAAGAGAGAAGCATGTAGACAAAATAAATTTTAACAAACAGGAAAAAAAAATGCACACCAGAGCATAGCACAACAATCAGAAAAAAGCACAGACAAGCATGGTTTGTGAACAAAGGAAATCAGGAACAGAACCAACGAAACCACAAAGAACTAACGTAACTTGACTGGCAACAGATTGAGTGGGCAACTTACGAAATGGCAAAGCTTTTCCCATTCAATGCTGTGGAGCGTCTCTGGCGAGGAGTTCATCACTAAATGTGGAAAAAAAATAGAGCAACAATACAGTAAACTGACAGGGATTCACTTCGCTAGCGTAATAATGTGTTAAAAAATCTCGTTTAACGTTAGCTTGATGATACGTAATGTTATTTGCGAACAGTTTCTCATAAGTAGCTTAGCCTATCCGTTAGCTGGAGCAACACATTAACTTACATATGTTTTTTATGCTTATTCCAAATCGATTTGACAGATCATCTTATATTTTTACACAGGTTAGGAAGCATTGAAGTCATAAAGTGAAGTTAATCGTGTTGAAATCACCAATTAAATAACCAAAACAGCTTTTCCATTTACGTTAACGTTACCTTTATAGATTAGCTCCTGTCAATGGCCTGGGCACATACAGGGCGACATGTAGGCTTACAAAAAACGTATAGGAAGTGGTAAAGGGTTAATTTACACATCTAAAAAGTTACATTTTAACATAAATTCTTGGGAAAACGACAAATAAAACATGTGAAACGTCGAATACAACGTACTTACCTTCATATTACCGTTCCGTCCGTTGGCTTCTGTTTGTTAGTTGATTCAAATTATGAGCACGTGCACGTCACACTGACTCGTGCAAAAGAACCGACTCCGAGTCCTCTAATCAAGTTTCAACATCGAACCAATGTTATGATTTCGACCAGATGCGTCGGGTAGCCTATATGTTGAAGAGTCAACTTCATTTCGACATTGAATCAATGTTTTATTCTCGATGTAATAACCTTCCGACGTACCGACCAAATAAAGAACATTGATTCAATGTCGAAATTTGATCGACGACTGATACTGACGCTTATAACCAATAATCGACATTGATTGTCGGTTTGCTATCTGGGGGGACTTTGCCCTCACTTAACAACCTGTTTATACTCTATTAATACCATAATTAGAGTTAGTTGACGTGGTTAGAACAATGTCTAAAATTCAATGCAAGTGTAAATAATAAAAACTTTGAAAAAAGATTATTAAGATGAAAAACAGATATTTTGACAGCACAAGATGAGCATATGATTTGCACATCATGTTGTGTCTCTAACAGTTTTGGCTGATTTTACAGTACGAATGGCAGAAGCGCCTGTTCATGAGCGTGGAGGGAATTCAGGGACATCTATATTCTGAACACAGGTTTTATTAAAACTTGTGAAAACATGCTCCAGCAGATTAATATTCCTAACAAACAAATTTCAACAGCGCTGTGTAATTAGCATATTATTGAGATGTGAAGAAAGTCACCGCCCAAGAAAATGTCAGATCAAAGTGCCTGAAGATGAAAAATCTACCCAAGCTAATTTACACTCGAGTCCCTTTTGAGATCGGAGCCAGTGGTATTAAGTGGAAAGGGCTTGTGACAAAATGTTTGTGCACACAAACAAAGTCAGAAACACAACAGACATGTAAACACAAAAGACATTATCATCAGTGCTTATGTACTGAAATTGGAGCAATCGTCCACATGACAGGGTGTGTTGTTCATGACAACAACACGAATGAAACCATGTAACGGCCTCATCTTTGTCAGCCACAGCGTAGCCGTGTCATGTTTACTACAATCTCCAATTTCAAGGCTTTTCTTGTCCTCACAGGCAAGAGCAGCTTATCTAGCGGAGCTTATTTTAGAGGACATAATAGATTGTAATTGAGCCATCTAGTTCCTTTAGTGGCTGACCCCACTTTAACAGCAATTATCATTTTGCCAAGTTCCTACCTCTAATATCTTGGCTTCATATGGTCACTTTCACCCCAGTGAATCTCTTGCAACTCTACAACATCATCTTTATTGCAGCCCCATTGCGTTTATTGGCACCACAAGACATAAGTCTGATAAGGGGATAAAAACAAGATGGTGTAAAGCGTGGTAATTTGATTTTTTTCAATTACTGAGATATTGGCTCAGGAGTAAAATAGCAGATGCTACTTTTGGCGAGACAACCCTGTGGCTTTAAAAAAGACCAGGCAACCCTTTTCTAGGCCAAACCAGACATAGAAATTATGTAGATGGATGTGTAAAATCAAGGGAATTGAGAACATATTCTAGCCTCAGTAGATCAGAGATTTGGCTCAAGAACATCTCTGTTTGTTTTCATGAGAACTTAAAAGAGAAAAAAAGAAAGAAAGAAAAGTGTTTCTGCATTTCTGAAGCTATATTGCCAAACTCTCGGTAAAGGCCTTTTGGCAGAGATGTTCATAAATAGCCTCAAATGGACTGTTTGTAGCATGACAGTTGTAAGAGATATTTAAAATAAATATTCTGTCACCATGCCATTGCAAAGCTGCATGACTTTTGGAGAGAACACAAATAAAAATAATTAAAAAAAACATAAAAAATAATTTGGCGGCCACTCACATCCACTGTATGGACAATCAATCAATCAATCAATCAATCAATCAATCAATCAATCAATCAATTAATCATCTTATTTCTTTTAGTTTGGCTATACTATATATGTGGTGGCATGGTGGCTAAGTTTTTAGCACAGTTGCGTCACACCAAGAAAATCGTTGGTTTGAATCCTGATGGGACCAGGAGGCCTTTATGTGTGTGGTTTGCATGTTCTCCCCATGGTTGCATGGGTTTCCTCCTGGTGCCCCAGTTTCCAATAGTATCTGACTGCAGACATGCATGCAGGCTGAGACACAGTCTCAGAGATTCAATCTCAGACACTATGGGCCCTATCATACACCCGGCACAATAGGGCGCAAGATGTGTATGGTGCAATTTGTTGCCATTTTCAGACCAGTGCAACCCTAATTTTTACATTTTACACCACGTTGTTTAAATAGTAAATCCATTTGCAACACTTTGTGGACTCGTGGGTGTGCTGGTCTAAAATAGAGGTGTGTTAGGGCGCATCGTTGGTGCGTTACTATTTTGAGAAAATAAAATATACCACGCTATTGACCACCTAAAAGCAGGTTTAAAGTCCAGTGCAGAGCACTTTAGTTATGCGCCTAGGCAGTCTATGCGCTCATACATTGCTTAATACACACAGGATGTACAGCAATACACAAATATATTTACATATAAAAAAATGAAAGGATTAAAATGTTACAAAAATTATAATATTCTACATAAATATAAAAACCACTGCCTCCATGCCTCATCTTGGGGGGCTTTTTCAGTTTATTCATGACAATTTACATTTGTATAATGTTATAATTATTAGTAGTATTATTTATTATATGCATATTTATATTTGCTTTAATAAAAACAAGTTTATATTTGTCCACCTGTCGGGTTTTTGGAGATGTATGCATCACCATATGGGGCATAAGAATAGAATCTTTGTTTGGATATAACTCCGATTTTTGACCACACTTCGTTATTATTGTTCATTTATTCATTTGCTGGAAATTAAAACTAAATTTAGAAATAGTTTTGAAACAAATTTTTGCACTTCACAAATGAAATTAAATGTGTAGGCTAATAAATGTCTTCAGTGGAATGCGTACAACACAGTTTCCTTATCTTTTTATGAGATTCTGATTGGTTTATGCACATTATGCTCAAAATACACCCGTAACTCATTAAGATAATAAACACAAGCCTGTTAGACCATGCACCGGGGCGCAGAGCATATTTTTCTGTCCTTAAAATAGCAAAAGTGGTTTCAAACACACCCTTAATGCTTTTGCGCCATGCGCTTTAGACTTTGCGCTTAGATCGTTAAAATAGAACCCAATGCATTCAATAGAGCTATAGTGACATTACTGTAAGGGGTTGAAGCTTTGCATGCAGTAATTGGCTAAATTGGCTGTAGTATGTGAATGGGAGAGTGTGTGGGTGTTTCCCTGCACTGGTAGGAAGAACATTCATTGTGTACAACAATTACCAGAGTAATTGGTGTTTCATTCCGTTGTGGAAACCCCTAATAAAGCAGGGAATAAACCAAAAAAAGCAAGTGAGTGGACTTTGGACTGCGAGGAAACCCACACAAACAAGGGGAGAACATGCAAACTCTACAAAGAAGTGCCAACTGACCCAGCCTCTCTGACTCTCTACTCTGACTCCAAAACATACCCATAAAGGCTGACCCTTGACCCTACCCCTAAACTAAATCTAAAGGGATATGTGAGTACATCACATTAATAAGATTTTACACGAACAATACCATTTTACCACACTGTATGGTTGTCTAAAGGAAATAGATCAATCATTTTGTAATGACTCAGTATAACATAAATTATTCATTCTCTTATTTATTTAGGCTGGATTTTGCAAAATGGCAGAAATCTGGCTAACTGATTTAAGCAATGGATGCTTTCACACAAATTTGTTTTAGCAATTCCCTCTTTCAAAAAGCACAAGGCGATAAACCCTGAAGCAAGCAAAATCTGCAATTTCTAATGAATATAGCAACTCAAGATCATAAACCAGAACCACAATTCAGTCAACAGGTGTTATAAATTACTTTGCCTGTGGAACTCTCAGAGTTCCTGTTAGAGCCGTGAAGAGAAGTAGTCTGAGACAACAGCTATAAAATCTGTACAGAATCCAATGCCATACAGCCACAGCCATATCACCCCAAGACTGGGTACTGACTGAAGCTAAGCAGGACTGAGCCTAGTCAGTACCTGGATAGGAGACACCTGGGAAAACTAGGTTGCTGTTGGAAGTGGTGTTAGTGAGGCCAGGAGGGGGTGCTCAATATATATACACAGTACAGTTATATACAGTTAAAGTCAGAATTATTAGCCCCCTGTGATTTTTTTTTCTTTTTTAAATATTTCCCAAATGATGTTTAACAGAGCAAGGAAATTTTCACAGTATGTCTGATAATATTTTTTCTTCTGGAGAAAGTCTTATTTGTTTTATTTCAGCTAGAATAAAAGCAGTTTTTTTATTTTTTAAAACCTATTTTAAGGTCAAAGTTGTCAGCCCCTTTAAGCTATATTTTTTTAGATAGTCTACAGAACAAACCATCGTTATACAATAACTTGCCTAATTACCCTAACCTGCCTAGTTAACCTAATTAACCTAGTTAAACCTTTAAATGTCACTTTAAACTGTCATCATAACAAAGATAAAAATTTTATTAGAAATGAGTTATTAAAACGATTATGGAAAAAAATAAACAGGGGGGCTAATAATTCTGACATTATATATTAATATATATTATATATTAATTCTATTATATATTAATGCGCCACTGCATCGCCCATATATATAACCCAACCCAGTGGCGCAGTAGGTAGTGCTGTTGCCTCACAGCAAGAACGTCGCTGGGTCGCAGGTTCGAACCTCGGCTGGGCTGGGTCAGTTGGCGTTTCTGTGTGGAGTTTGCATGTTCTCCCTGGGTTTGCGTGGGTTTCCTCCGGGTGCTCCGGTTTCCCCCACAGTCCAAAGACATGCAGTACAGGTGAATTGGGTAAGCTAAATTGTCCATAGTGTATGAGTGTGAATGTGTGTGTGGAAGTTCCCAGAGATGGGTTGCGGCTGGAAGGGCATCCGCTGCGTAAAATCGTGCTGGATAAGTTGGTGGTTCATTCCGCTGTGGCAACCCTGGATTAATAAAGGGACTAAGCCGACAAGAAAATGAATATATATATATATATATATATATATATATATATATATTTTTTTTTTTTTTTGATAATTTCATTTCATTTATGTCACTGTCTACACATTCCTAATTTTCTTTCTTGTCTTCACAAGTTTTAGTAATTTTTACGGAACAGTGTGGACCAGGATTGCTTTGACTAATTAATATGCAAAACTTTTTTCTTTTCTTTTAATTGCAAAGTAAGAACTTTTTTTGTGTCATTCTAGACATGACATTTATTAGTATCAGGTTCTAGGAATCAATGTTTTTTTTTTTTTTTTACTTTTGTATTATTTAATATAAGAAGAGTTAACTTGTCATAAAATCAAAAAATATATACACATATACTATATTTACATACATACACAACAGTTCTGTATGGTTCTCGAATCTGATTGGCTGATAGCCATGCAATATTCTGCAGTATCAGAACTTGTACAGCCTCTTCACTCTTGTATATTACTCCACCCACATGAGTGGCAAGCAGAGGACTACAGTTTGACTTAGACTGCAGTTATGCAGTTTATTTATTAGGATAGTGCCTATTTTAAATATTTATAATTACGAAGATGGGGCGGCACGATAGCGCAGTGGGTAGCGCTGTCATCTCACAGCAAGAAGGTCGCTGGTTCGAGGCTTGGCAGGGTCAGTTGGCATTTCTGTGTGGAGTTTGCATGTTCTCCCCATGTTTGCATGGGTTTTCTCCGGGTGCTCCAGTTTCCCCCACAAGTCGAAAAACGTGCTATAGGTGAATTGGGTAAGCTAAATTGTCCATAGTGTATGTGTGTAAATGAGTGTGTATGGGTGTTTCCCAGTGATGGGTTGCAGTTGGAAGGGCATCCGCTGCGTAAAACATATGCTGGATAAGTTGGCGGTTTATTCCGCTGTGGCGACCCTTGATTAATAAAAGGGACTAAACCGAAAAGAAAATGAATGAATGAATTTTGGAGATACATCTCATTGGCATCCATCAGCCTGTCATACTGAGCAGATCCATACTGTCCATCCACAACATGGCAACAAAGACCGCATAATAAAAACTCAGCATAAAAGTCAATGATTAAATCATTATAAAACTGCTAAAATGACATTCTAAGTCGATCTCTCTCTTTTGTATGTTGTAGTGCTGTATTTATACCATAGTAATTATTCTATGTGTGTGCTGTATTTATACCATAGTTTCATTTCATCCCGTTCAGCCTTACAATCTTAAAATGTCAGCAAAATCACCTGTTTTGTCATCACTTTAGACATTATGCAGGAGAATTATTCAAATACTAGCTCTGAAGTGACATGGGTTAAGTAGCAATGGTTTCTGCTGTTCCGACGTAAGCTGCAGATGTGAATGAATGGTGAAAGAAAGTAGTTCCTCATACAAAAGGAATTTGAGACTCTCCGTGTTTGATTTTCTTTTTTATATAAACGATTATGCCGTCAAACTGTTCCATAAACGCAATATCACACGAGTAGCAGTGCGATAAATGGCTGTATATCGTCACTGGTGGGACACTAAAGCACTCGTCCTGTGGCCTCTTGCCAACGCACTCCTCACACCAGTGCCGATATACAGCCATATCGCACTGCTACTCATGTGATATTGCTTATATATATATATATATAGTTGAAGTCAGAATTATTATTCCCCAAGAAATTATTAGCCCCCTGTTTATTTTTTCCCCAATTTCTGTTTAACATAAATTTTTTAACACATTTCTAAACATAATAGTTTTAATAAATAATTTCTAATAACTGATTTATTTTATCTTTGGCATGTTGACAGTAAATAATATTTGATTGATATTTTTAAGACACTTCTATACAGCTTAAAGTGACATTTAAAGGCTTAACTGGGTTAATTAGGTTAACTAGGCAGGTTAGGGTAATTAGGCAAGTTATTGTATAATGATGGTTTGTTCTATACAAAAAAAAAAAATATAGCTTAAAAGGGCTAATAATATTGACCTTAAAATTGTTTTAAAAAAATTAAAAACAGCTTTTATTCCAGCCGAAAAAAAAACAAATAAGACTTTCTCCAGAAGAATAAATCTTATCAGACATACTGTAAAAATTTTCATTACCTTGTTAAACATAATTTGGGAAATATTTAAAAAAGAAAAAAAAAATCAAAAGGGGGCTAATAATTCTGACTACAACTTTTTATACATATATTAGTTTTGTTTTTATATTTCCAAAGTAACTTTTGAATTTTAGGATAGCAATTAGTTAGTTAGTTAGTTAGTTAGTTAGTTAGTTAGTTAGTTAGTTAGTTAGTTAGTTAGTTAGTTAGTTAGTTAGTTACCCAACACTGCTGCTCTAATACTCAGTGGCAGTTGACCTGTATAAGCAAAGCAACACATAATGAACAAAATGTCTAAAGTAGCCATCAAAATAAAATATTATTCAAATGGATTTGCAGTTTTCCATACATTATTTGTAATGCTGCCAAGTCCAAGATCATAATTCATTTTTTCAGTTTCGACAAAACCTCATTTATGCTAGCCAGCTATATGACATTATCTTGGTACCAAATCCGCAGAATTTGCAAGAATAATGTGGAACGCATCACAGAATATCAAGATAACGTCCCCAGGCCATCCAGCTCTCCATATTGTTGAGCCCTGCAGTGTATAAATGCTGTCTCATTGCGTGACTAGGATTTCTGGCCATCTTTTCAGCACCATCAATAATACATGCTGATGATTTAACTAGTTTTGTAAAACATTTCCATCCCCTACATAATTCATCTCACCCAGTCAATGCATAATGAATAGCACTCAACAGACAAACCGCAGTGTTGCAGTATTCAGATTTAGAGCCATTGAGAGATTAACCTACCATTATTTGTAACAGAGCCTCCACTTTTTTGCACCTTGTTATAAGCAGAAGCACAAAGAGCAAGCCCTGTTCACACTTAGAGATGTGAATTTTCACATTTAAGAACAGATGTTTATTTGCAAATTTTGGTAACAAGCTGTGGTTAAGTATACGGAAATGCAAAACATAATTTGTACTTGCAGCAAGAGATCTATTTCTGCATTTAAAGGTGTCTGTGTGTGTGTTCAGTGACTATAATATCAGCTTATATTCACTCTTGTAAGTCCCAAGCAAACAGTGGCTCTGTGAATGTATGAATGTCATTAAAGATGCAAAACTAAGATGTGAAACTAATAAAAAGTGTTTTCTGAACACCAATAAGTCTTGTTGTTGTAGATTGAGAAATGTTGATGTCTATAAAAACTAATTTTAGGCATTGTGTTCTAGTAAATGCTTCATTAAAACTGTTTTCAGATGTCACTTTAAACTATATATCTGGTTTTAGAATTTTTAGCGCATAGAAGAAACTGTAAAACACAAAGAGATGGATTTTTTTTAGGTGCTGTCGACTGAAGACCTGTGGTGGGTTCCGTGAGTGTGTGTGTTATTACAAGTTTAAATCCCCATTTACCTGAGGGATTACAAGAGAGAATGAGAGGCATGCGGATCGGATCAAAGCAGAAAGCGCTCTATAATTCTAAGAGGGTGCTTTATTAGAAATTAAATAAGAGAATTAAGAATTACTGCAAGGTTCACGGTCAGTGGCTTTCTTAATTTAAACCATGTTACTCCTTATTAGACTTTGCAATTACAATTACAGCCTGAGTTATTCGAAGGAGTATGGTGCATGAAATATGAAATGAAGGAAGCAAATTTATTCCAATTATTCATGATACGGCCGCCTGACTCTATGGCCTTTTCCCAGTGAAATAAGGTGCTTTAAATGAGGGAACACAGAAACGCAGTGATCTCAAAGAGCTATCCGAAAGTATAAAGTGGACAATATAGTCTCGATTTAAGCAGGTTAATAGCTCTTTATAGAAATGGTGTGGAAACACTAAACTTGGAGGACCTAAATGGTAGGCTTTTAGTCTGCCAGGATGATAAATGACATTATCTTTATAGGTCTCACCATCCACTGCTCAATGTTTGTTGGCAAAGTCCAAATAATTTCTGAAGGGGCAGTCCCTGAAGTTAAAGGGGGTGTTTCATGCTTACTTTGGCCAATCTAATATTACTCTTGAGTACATATAGAGTAGTAGCATCCATCTTTTCTTTTTACTTTTTATTACTTTTATGGCAGAGATACAGCTTTCCAATTCTCTCAAGAACAAAAAAAATGGAGGCATGCCATGGGTAGATCTACTGAGTCAACAGTGCGCAATGCATCAGTGTCTACATAGTGACCAACTACATTCTGTAATATTGCTGTAAGTGAAACAAGGAAACAACATTGCAATCATAATCAATTAACATACAATAACAGCAGTTTGATCAGTGAGAAATATCACAAGTTACAAAGCATGCTATCCATCTCAGATGCAGAAAAGCTAGTTCATGCTTTTATGACTTCTAGGCTGGATTACTGTATGTTCTGTTCGCTGGTTGCCCAGCATCCTTTATTAATAAACTTAGTGCAAAATACAACTGCCAGAGGTCTTACCAGATCTGGAAAATATGATCATATCGCCCCAATTTTATCTTCCTTACACTGGCTGCCTTTTAAGTTCAGTATTGATTATAAAATATTGCTTCTTACCTATAAAGCCCTAATTAATCAAGCTCCTGTTTTGTCTAACCAATCTTCTGTCTTGCTACAATACAACCTGCTCTTTAAGATCTTAAAACTCAGGGCTTCCGGTAGTACCCAGAATAGCAAAGTCCACTAAAGGAGGTCGGGCTTTCTCATTTATGGCCCCTAAACTCTGGAATAGCCTTCTTGATAATGTTTAAGGCTCAGACACACTCAATCATTTGAAACTAGATTAAAGACCTATCTGCTGCAAACTTTTATTTCAGCATGATGATGTATTTCCAACAGAAACTGTGGTCACGCTTTATTTTGATGGTCCGTTTGTTGAGTTTAAGTTACATTGCATCTACATGCCAACTAATTCTCATTAGATTATAAGTAGACTGTTAGGATTGGGGTTAGGGTTAGTCTAAGTTAACATGTACTTGCAAAGTTTCTTATAGTCAGTTAAATGTCTGTTTAGCAGCAGTATCAACAGATATTAAGCAGACAGTCTACTAATACTCAAATGGACCATCAAAATAAAGTGTTACCGAAACAGAATATTGAGTAGGGGGCAGGGTTTTATTTTTGCATTCCTCCTCTCCTCATTCATTCAGAGCAAGCTAATGGTTGGAGGGGAGTGGCTAAGCATATTTAAGAGGAAAGAGGATTTTGATTAAAGATAAGAAAAACCTAAATGTTTTTAATTAAGAAAAAATAATTGATTAACTGTTTACCAATACAATGTGCGCAAGCAAAATATGCATTCAAAATCTTTATTTCATGGAGACTATAAGAGCAATCTAAAAACAAGACAATCACTGGTAAAACAGAATATAACAAAACAACTATAATATATTAAAATCCATCTCTATCTATCTATCTATCTATCTATCTATCTATCTATCTATCTATCTATCTATCTATCTATCTATCTATCTATCTATCTATCTATCTATCTATCTATCTATCTATCTTTCTTTCTTTCTATCTATCTATCTATCTATCTATCTATCTATCTATCTATCTATCTATCTATCTATCTATCTATCTATCTATCTATCTATCTATCTATCTATCTATCTATCTATCTATCTATCTATCTATCTATCTATCTATCTATCTATCTATCTATCTATCTATCTATCTATCTATCTATCTATCTATCTATCTATCTATCTATCTATCTATCTATCTATCTATCTATCTATCTGTCCGTCCGTCCGTCCGTTTATTTATTTATTTATTTACTTACAGTTACTGCAGTCATTTATTATACTTTAAAAAGCACATTGAAATAGTTGAATGTGATTGGTCAATTGTGGGATTTAACAGTCAGTTATATGACAGCACTGTATAACTGAGTAAGTTCAGAAAAGTTTTCTCCAAATAGCTAATAAAATTATTTCAACTTTAATCAGTATTTCATGTTCGTTTGTTTAATTATTCAGAAAGCAAATATACATTGAATTTGGATAATGCATGGGGATAATCAGTAATTATTAGAATAAACACCTTCAGGTGATGCAAGGTATACTTCTGCACAAGGTTCTGACCGTTGCTTCTGGGTTTATTTTAACCTGTGTATGTTATATTATTTTGTACATATAATCGTTAGGGATTACCTTCAAACTGTGCAAGAAACTTTCTGTATCTTTTAGGCATCCAGTCAGAGCATTCAAATATTTCATTTTAGATTTTAAGTTTTTATTTTTTTTTTATTTAAAGAGTTTTTTTTTTTTTTTTTTTTGTGACTGTACATATTAGGGATTTAATTTCCCTCAAAATATGTTTTAGTCATATACTGAAAACATAATGAACCTATACGGCATATTAAATTATTTTGTAACATTGAGTCTTGTCTTAGGCTCAGAAATTCATAAACTGCCCAGCTATTGAGCAAATAATGTAAGAATATATACTGTATCTTGGCACATGGTGTGACTGAGGTTAGGAACTGACCATTGACGTTAGTATTATATGTGATTATCCAACCATGTTGATTTAGCAATTAAGGTTAATGGAGGGTCTGTGGTCTCTCTAGACGCAGTCAATGAGTCAATATGAGCCACTGTGATTTTGTTCTGACATTATAGTACAGAGGTCAATAACATGCAATTTCACTGTGATTACTGGTAAAAACTCTTTCTGTGCAAACACACACACACACACACACACGCGCGCGCACACACACACACGCACGCACACACACACACACACACACACACACACACACAATGGTTGGTGATATTTTTATATATCGGGGTTGAAATTAACACTTTCATATCTGCCAAAAGCAGGTGAGAATCCAGCATGGAAAGTGACACATAGCAACAGACAAGGCAATTTAGCTGGTCATGATACATAAATTATGTTCTATCACTTCGCATGTAATCTCTAATGGGATCCTCCAACATTAGCAGAAAAAAAAGCTACTGAAAGAAGTGCGACATATTCTAAACCCCAATACAGAATAGAATTATAGATCACAAACATACACACACATAATTCAAACTCACAGACATCTCACTGATTATTTGGGTAACGCTTTCTTTTACAACCCGCAAAGTACCGCGTAAGTACAGTAAAATAACGGTGTACTTTTCTGTACGTATAGTATAAGTATAATGAACGTATGTGTAGGTATAAGGGGACAAACTGTAATGCTTGAATAATAAGGGGGTAACAACCAGATATTCAACAAGCAAAGAACCGCGCAAGTACAGTGAAATAACGGTGTACTTTTCTGTACCCAATATAACAGACTTATGACGATTCACCACCAGCGGATTTAGCGAAAGTGCCTAACAGGAAGCAGGCACAGAGGTGAACAAACAACGGACTGACAAACGCTATCTACAAACACTGAACATATAAAGGCGCGCGGTAATGCGCAACAGCTGTGGTTGAATGAAAACAGCTGAGTGAGATGAGTGGTAACAAGACACGTGATAACCCAGCTGATGAATGTAAACACACACACACCACGTGGTGAAGATATACCCAAACAAACACACCCACTTCCCACACACACACACACATACAAGAAGAACAGATAGATCCACAACCGTGACAAAGGGGGTAACAATAGGATATTCAACACGCAAAGAAGCGTGTAAGTATATTGACTATACGATGTACTTTTCTTAAAGTATTGTATACATGTAAAGAATGATGCAAGGGTGGTGACAACCACTACAAATAACTTTGCATGATATAGGCCTACCGTCAGGGTTCAATGCGGATTAAAACAGGCTAGCATCTTTACTGCTGTTTGCATGGGGGACTGTTGCATTTTAGTGAATGTATAGCTGATGTTTTATAGAAAATGTAGTAATTTGGTCTTCAATCAATTAAAACTGCTGCTCTAGTTTTCTCTGTTCTTAGTGTTCAAGTATACACTAGTGCGTTGAATTTTAGCATCTTCCCTCCTTGTTCCCTGTAGTTAAAGGGTAAATACAGTATTTGTTCCCCCCTTGTTCCCTGTACCTAAAGGGTAAATACAGCATTTGCGGGTTGTAATTTAAAGTGAAGCTTTGTTCCCTCCTTGTTCCCTGTAGTTACACAGTAAATACAGCAGTTGCGGGTTGTAAATTAAAGTGATGCATTGTTCCCACCTTGTTCCCTGTACTTAAAGGGTAAATACAGCATTTGTTTCCCTCTTGTTCCCTGTAGTTTACATGGTAAAATCTTGAAGGTAGTGAAACAACACTGTTAGACGTTTCTGTAATTTGCACAGTTATTTACTGTATTTCACCCAGTATAATACTGCTAATTATTTTTACAGTAAATAACTGGATTTATAGTTGCATTATGGAAATTTTTGTGACATCAAGCAACATGTATAGCAATTTACTGTATTTTTTTAAATTAGTGTATTATACTGTATTTTCCACAACGGCTTCGACCAGCTTGTGGCGATTTGACAATTTTTCACCACAGGATTTGCCAAATTTTGTTTAAGGGCCCTGGAGCAATTCTGGAGGACAATTTATCAATGTGCCTGACGGACATGCTGGATTTAACAAACTTTACTATGGTAAGCTTAGGTAGTGTTTCATTTTACAGAATGTTTTGTAGATGAGTATAGAAAAGTAATGTATAAAGTTGGTGAAATTTATCTTTTTCTGGTTTGCAGTTAGATCGCCCTTTTGAGAAATGTAACATCTATTTAGTTGTTACATGTATTTAGTTTATTACATTAACACTGCTATTACTTTAAATAAGACTGTTAATGAATATTAGCCATTGTTCTCGTCTTATCTTTTTTATTTATTTACATAGGAACCGGTGTTGCAGAGGGTTTTGGCTTAGGAGGGAACCAAGAGTGATGCAGACAGTTTCGGAGGACACATTAGCACAAACGACGGTCCGACGGAGAGTATTTTTCCCCAGAAGAATATGAAAGACCAACAAATAATCCAGGTAAAAGCACGTCTGTCTGTGCTGACAACACTCGGCGTTGATTTGAGCACCTCTATAACTTAGTTAGCATTTTTTTGCTCTGCAACATTCGCTGAAGCGATCTTAAAACGGCAATGTTAGCTAAACTGAGATTAGTTAACACCTAATTGAACTCAAAATCATTTTTTAACTATTTTATATTATATATATTATCTGTTGTGAAGTCATTTTTCTCTGGTTTGGAGTAGCTAATGTTAGCTTGAGAAAACATTGCGACGTAATGTATAATCATAGATATTTATGATGTATAATCATATATCTCTGATATATATATATATATATATATATATATATATATATATATATATATATATATATATATATATATATATATATATATATATATATATATCTTGTTTTAGATTTCTTTTGTTGGGTTCCAGCCAGCCAGATACTTTATTTTGTAAATTGATATTAACTGTAAAGGCTTCTTGGTGCAAATGTAGTTTTTTTTTAATTTTATGTATACATGAAGACGTTTTTTTTTTCTTTATCACAACTCTTGACATTTGGTTTAACATAATTTTTACCATTATATATATATATATATATATATATATATATATATATATATATATATATATATATATATATATATATATATATATATTTTAGTTTAGATATGAACCGGTACAGTAGCGCTTACAGGTTTTGTCTGAAGAAGGAAACAGCATTTCAAAGGAACATCAAACAGTGTTGCCAGTAAGTTACTTTAAAAACCCTATGAAATGTCTAACAGTGTAGCAAATGGTTTGAAAACATCTGACTCATGACTGTGCAAACCAACACTCAGTGGCCTGTGTGCTTTTAATAATGTTAAGTATGTTTAATATGCATTAATTAGATTAGAAACCTTACCATTTCGTTGGGAATGCAGTGGCTGGTATTAAAATAAATGGCTGGTATTTAAATGTATTTATTTATGTATATATTAATGTGTTTATAATGTATTTATGTGTGTTGTGTTTGGTGCGGACAGCCAAATTGCTTGTCACTTCGAATGTAGTTAAGACACAAGGGTGTAAGTCGAAATGTCCAAGGTAAAAATAATATTTTTCCACCAAGATTTGCCATAACACATATAGAGACACATACAGTAGATAACTAACAAGTTTACTCCCTCAAACAAGTTTACTTTTCTCTTAGAATCTCTTTGAAAAAAAAAGAAAAGAATGTTCACACCTTCATAAATATAGCCACACTCATACACTCAATCTCCCTCACAGTATGGGAATGCAGTTTCTTCACATCACGTCGTGTGATTTCGACTTTGTTGCTTAGCCAGACACAAGTGACAGCCAGCTTCCCCAACAAACCAATTACCAGTGTTAGAGTCCTCTAGAATGCACTTCCTTTCTCGGCACTGAAATAACGAAGGCTCTGACATTCCAGATTTGTTAAGCTGTATAATGGGGGACTCTAAAAGTGGTGACTGAAATTCAGCCGTCACAGATCCACCAAAACCCTCAGACAGGGATAACGCTTTAAAAGGAAGGACTGGCAAACTAATGAACACTGACAGCACCCCCCCAAGCTGTTTGCATTCCTGTCAAAATGCTAAGCAGTAAATAGATGGTGGAGTCACATATGCTTTTATCTCCACCGGCATGACGGAGGTTAAGAATGAAGCTGGGGACTCCCTCGCAGAATCAGTTATTGTTTAATATCATAAGCCTTTCATTTCATTTCCTCTGATGTTTTTTGTTCAATCATATCTAAATAATAAGGTAACTTAGGAACTGTCTGGCAAAAATCATTTACATTGGAGATAATGAATGTTTGCTTTTTGATCAAGGTTTATTAATATTGTAATTTGTGAGTATAATAATCAATGATCTAGGCAGGGAGAATTCACATTAATTAGCTGTCACTGAAAATTAAGCCCGCATGGTAAAGTATAGTGTCAAACACATGACCTGTGGAAAGATCTGACCCTGCCAGTGAAAGGATTTGAGTGAAACTAATTATAAATGCATTATGGTAAAAATATTCATGTTCATTTTATATTGGCTTTTCTATATTCAAAGTATACTCTTTTTTATCTGCATCAGGAAAAAAAAGGTTTTAATTTGTCACGCTGCATATTTGCATCTCACAGGGCAGGACCCACTTTTAATTGGTCTTTTACAACTCAAGTTATACAGCATATTTTCTAATTACTAATTTCATATGAAGCTTATTTAAGCAATATTGAGAGTTTTTTTTATATTAACATAGCTGAGAATTGGCTTTTTGTAATATCCAGAGCAACAGCCCAATTGTGCAAGTGTGCTACTGATTTAATTCAACTGCAAATTTCAGTGTGATGCAAATTGCATGTGTTCACAGCAATAGTTGGCCTAATTACTAGATGACATGGATGTTGAACTGTTCAAACTTTTGGAATAATTTGTTTCTATGGCAACGTGATTAATGTAAAAATGACAACATTAACAGTCAATTATTGCAAATATTAGTCAGAAATCTTACTGCTTGGCTACACTTTACAGCTGAACCCCTTACAATGTTTAATGTTTTGCCATGATGTTGCAGCATTCAGATCACACAAGGATTTTCACAAACATGAAAAAGTTGTAGTGTGATGTCAGAAATATCCATTTATTTTTACTAACATTATTTTAGCTATCAATAATGCTAAAAGTAAAATAGATGAAATCCAAAAAAACTGGGAGTCTAAATGTAGAAGAACTGTGGAAACACCAGCCTGCAAATGGACACTTTTCACAAGACTGTTATGAAGCGTTTAACAGCCATCAACATCTTAATTCCTTAAAAGTTTTAAATATTTTGATTACAAAAATGTATGAATATTTATATGCATTTACGTATGTATTATACACCGCTTGAGCGAGGTGTTTCTTTCGCAGTGTGTATGGGCTCGACAGTAAATGTAACGTTTTTCTCTCTTCTGGCTGCCATTTTCAGTCTCACGCATTTTTTCCTTTTTTCTGAAAGTCTTGATAACGCCATCATTGAGTTTTTCATTTCTTATTTCAACAAATAGAATTGTTAAGAAAAATATATTTGTTGTACTCTCCCATTTACTGTGCTCAAGTTTACCAAACTATGAAGACTTCCGCTGAAACCTGGAAATGTGAAAAGGGGTCTATTACCACAAGAGCAGTTTTTATGGTGTAAAAAAAAACAAAAAAAAAACTTTGGTAAAAAGGTGGTTACACCAAATGTTTAATTGTTTAAGCTAATAGAATTTAAGGCATTCAGACATTTTGAAAGACCTCTTAATCTATGCCATTTTTTTAAACATTAATGCCTAAAAATTAATCTAGTACTGTTGTTTTGCAGGTATGCATTACCAACCTGGATCTGCAACCTTTAGAGCAAACAGAGTGGAAAAGCATGTATGATATTCAAACTCACAGTATTCACAAAACCCCTGTTGATAAAAACAGCTTAAACCAGCCTAGACTGGTTGGCTGGTTTTAGCTGGTCAACCAGCCTGGTTTTAGAGGAGTTTTGTCCATTTCCAGGCTGATTTCCAGCCATTTCCAGCCTGGTCATAGCTGGTCAGGCTGGGAGATGACAGCTAAGACCAGCTTGACTAGCCTAGCCCGGCTGGGAGCCCAGCCAAAACCAGCTATGTCCAGCTTAAACCAAACTGGTTACGCTGGTTTTACAGCTAAGACCAGGCTGGAAATGGCCAGAAACCATCCTGCAAATGGCCAAAACCTCTCTAAAACCAGCCAACCAGCTTAGACTAGTTTAAGCTGTGTTTTTTTCAGCAGGAACATCAGGTAAAAGTGCTGAAATTACTTGCTACTACTAGTCAGATCGATTCCATAAAGCATAAAAAGACACAACCAACACCACAATAAATTAACTAAAACACTTTCTGAAAGGTGAATTAATTAATTATTAAAAAAAAAAAAAAACTTCACCTACTTAGTGCAATTTCAGAAGCAGCCATAGCTGGAAAAGAAAGATACAGGTATGGTATCAAACCACGTTGCGCCCTCATAATCAGATGAGTGGCTGACGGGGTAATTGTCACAGAGTCTTTACCCTTGGCCTGTATGGCTGTTGAGCTCCACATAAACCTCCGTCAAGCTTGATAGGACATTTAAAAGTTTGAGATTTACCATTTGTCACCAGCAGCAAATGGCAAGGACTCCTGGGAAGCAGACTATACATGCCTGGTCTCATAATTTATACTGTGAGAACCAAAAAAACGGCACGAGAGGGACATGATGGACACACACTCGCTCTCTTTGTGGCTCATCATATGCAGGTAGGCTTCTGACACCGTAGCGGTGGCTCTGAAAACAAACGCGGTGACAGAAGAGCGTGGCGGGGCTCGAGAGGTCCATAAATAACGGTAATTACGCGTGACACGCTCACTGGCGGCTGACCTCGGGAGCTGACGGCCATGGGTGCACATCCGTGACTCGCACACTAGGCAATACAGGCGATTGAGTGGAAAGCAGTCGAGATTACAGGAAAGAGAGAGAGAGAGAGAGAGAGAGAGAGAGAGAGAGAGAGAGAGAGGAGGGATATGGGAAGGCTAATGTATGTTATGGCTCCTGAGTGCTAAGTGCAGCTGTAAGCTTCACAGAAACATCAAAACACAATTGACTGGCTGAGCACTGAGCCCTTAGAGTACAGCTGGAGAAGAGATAGAGAACGACAGAGGGAGAGGAGAGAAAACCAGATGACTCACATCTCCCTGCACTCATATGCTTTGAATACTTGATGGCAGCCTTGAGGTTACATTGAAAAGATTGAATTAATCTCAATAACTTTGTAGTTCATTAGAAATATTCATGATCTTGGCCTTTCAAAGAGGCTTCATTTTATTTTATTTATTTATTTATTTATTTATTTATTTTTTAGTCAGTTGTTTTTGGTCTTTTTTCCTCTCTCATGATTGAAATGACATCTAATTTTAGATTATTAAAATGTGGAAAATTAAAACAAATACGTGGTAGTTGGTTAAAGTATACTTTTTGACAGTGATGTGCCCACAATGTCACAGTGACAAATATGGAGTCAAATCAAATGTGCACAGGTTAAAAGAATCACTGGCAAAAATTAGAATTAAAAACATTTCAGATACATATTTATTCATTCATTCAATTTCATCTGCTTTTCTGGGGCCGGGTCGCGGGGGCAGCAGTCTTAGGAGAGAACCCCAGACTTACCTCTCCCCAGTTACCTGCTCCAGCTTCTCCGGAAAACTCCCGAGGCGTTCCCATGCCAGCCGAGAGACATAGTCCCTCAAGTGTGTCCTGGGTCTTCCCAAGGTCTCCTCCTGGTGGGACATGCCCAGAACACCTCCCTAGATAGGCGTCCAGGAGGCATCCAAAACAGATGCCCGAGCCACCTCAGCTGACTTCTCTCAATGTGGAGGAGCAGCGGCTCTACTACGAGCTCCTCACCCTATTTATAAGGGTTCACCCTGCGAAGGAAACTCTTTTTGGCCGCTTGTATCCAAGATCTTGTCCTTTAGGTTATGACCCAAAGCTCATGACCTTAGATGAGAGTAGTGTAGCAAAATTTGCTCAGTTTATGAATATTAATGATCAATAATAACGAGTTACTATTAATTATTAATATTCTGCATTAACTTACAGTCAATTTGACTAAATAAATGTAACAATAACTTCGCCAGCTCGTCTGAGCGGACTCAGTAATTATTCACTTATTTTGAAAGGGAATTATAACTACTTCTTGTGAAGTAGATTAATCGTTTACAAAGTTTTGGTAAACTTAAATCAGCATGTAGCGAAATCTATCATTTAAGTGACTTTTTCTGTGAGGCAAAATAAAGACAATCCATAGTGGTTATAGCGTGATTTATTTGACTAGTCTAACATATAACAAACAAACGTACAAAACATAACAACAAAAACATAGAAAAGAAAGCTAGCGAGGAAGTAAAGAGTTTAGATAAAAGAATGGCAATTCTCGCTCAGTTCCACACAACTATTAAGGACCACCAAGATTACAAACACCTTTTAACGAAGGGGCACAGCTTTAACGCATAACTAAATACCTGGATTTAGTGGGTCTCTTTCTCTCGTTGTTTCTCTGATGCGTGGAAGATGGAGTCCTTTCTTGATGCGTGGAGTTTTGCGACGCAGATCGGAGGATACGCGAGGCGCAATCTTTAAACTGAGTTTAATTTGCCGGAAAATAAGAAAACGTAGACTCAGGCGAGTCACGTGGGTACAGAACTGAGGTTTGCCCCCTTAGGGGCACTCCTGTGGAGACTCTTTTCGGAACCTTTCTGCATTGATTCTGGGGAGAGAATGGGTTTTAACTATGGGTCAAGTCACACCCATTTTCTACTGACTGACCAATAGTTTCATGGCAAAGTTTTGAGCGGGAGATTCTCTTTGTCTCTGGACCGCTGATATGCATAATGAGGATCCTCCCGTAACATTCAAATGGACTTTAACTCTGAGCATTAAAGAATGCAAACCGTATAACCTATTATCATGTATTCAGTATCATGGGTTGGAAAATAGCAGGAGAAACATAATAATACTAAACATGACATTCTTAACACACATTAGATAGCATCTAGGCATTTCTATACTATATAAGGTGACAAGAGACTTAATTAACGCATGCATTTACTCTTTTGACTACTTTTGCTATAGGGCAGAGCATATAGATTACAAACACACATTACATATCATTTGGAGTGAGTTTTTGAGTCCTGATAATTCTCTTCAATAGTGTGTGTCTTTAGGTGTGTGTGCGTGTGTGTCAAAAGTTGGAGTTTTCCTTTGAAATGTCTTGAGTCGTAAATGGTGTCCACAAAGGGAGGTTATTCTCCCTTCTCGTCCCATCTGTAATACAGATTATGGACTAAAGAATGGATCCCCAGGGCCCACCAAGCAACCTGGGCAAACACAAAATGTCAGCACAGGGTCTCTACCACTAGACACCCTGGCACCTACTGATCATAAATGTCACACCAATAAGAGATATGGTATTTTTAGGGAATCAATTCCTTCAGCTGCGACCCATATGTTACAGATCCCCCCTTTCCGGACAATGAGGTTCGAAGAAAACCTCGTTGATCGGAACTGAAGACTTAGCCTCCTGGTCGAAGATGATCTTCCGTTGGTCGCCATTCTTGGGTCAGCTGGTCGTGTTTTCATTTTGATTTGCGGTGGTGTGGCTTCTCTGTGTTCTCCCCTGGAAGGCTCGAGGGAGGGCAGCTGTGCACTTGTCCACTGATTTTTGCATCTTGTTGAATGCCAAGGTCAGTGTTTAATGCGTTCCCCCCTTTGCTGTCAAGAGACACAGAGTGGTTCAGGGATGAGTGATGGGTGAGTGGAGTTGTAAGGTTGTAGTGGTCCTCTGGTGAGACAGAGATACAGGGTTGTGGCTGTATTCTGTGTAGAAGAGGAGGAACGAGAGGGAACAGGGGAGAGAGTGAGCGGTGTCAGTGAGAGCTGTGCTTATCTGGACATTTCACTGTGACACCAGTTGCGGGGTCTCTCCCCCCACTTTCCTGGCCTGTAGCCAAATGACTCTCAGTCTGGTTGTGATGAGCAGATTTATAGGTTGGCTGATACGCAGTTGAACGTGGACACCCAGGAGTCTTTGCACTTCCTGCGTGATGTTGGTTGTGCGGTAGTTTTTCTTAGTCTGAGTTGGCTCTCCATCATCAGAAGATATGCCATGTTCTGGGCGGTGTTCTTGGTGCTGGGAGACACTCTACCCATTTGGTGGAATGACATATGAATTTGAGAGGAAGAGAAGAAAAAAAAAAAAAAAATTGTTGTTCCTTGTGAGCCAAGGAAAATGTTCCGCCCGATCCATCTGGATGTCTGACCATGGGACGGTGGTTCCTCTGTGTTGCAGTGGTGCTCGGGGAATCGGCTTTGATGCTTGAAGCTGGCCGCACACTAGGCATGTTTTGATGTGTGCTGGGTCAATATGCCACTTGTCTCAGTGCACTGTACATGGCTTTTGTGCCATGATGACCTGAATATGGTGCGTCGTGGGCATACATTAGCATTACCCCCCCTCTGGCTCTGAGGGAGCACGAACTGTGGTGTCGTGGGGTCGTCAGGGACAAACAAAAAGTGTTATGATGCACACGCACCTGTCTGTAAGACATTGGAGGTATTCTGTCACGTCTGCGGTGCAGCTGAGGTCAGACAGAAGGATCGGGTGGTAGGAGGGGTTAGTGGTGGTAAAAAAAGTAAAAACTGGTCTGATTTGGGAAGTCAGACACAAGCATGTTAGCAATGTCATTTGTAGACATTTGTGGAGCCGTTGAGATTGGGTGTGGCAGCAGTGTTTGGATCAGGCAGGTTTGTTGGCTCCGAGTTACAGCTGCCACTTCTCGGTGGTCTTGGTTGGGTGGTGACCATGGTTCACCATGTAGTGCGCCCTTCTTTGCAAGGGCATCTGACTGATCATTCAGGTCCTTGTCAGGGCCTGGAAGGTTGTAATGTCCTTTCACATTTTCCTAGTAAACGACCATGATGTGTTTGTCGGTGATGTGGTCACCTGCTTGGAAAAGGTGTTGGTGTTTCACGGGCTTGTGGTTGGCGGTTTTGAAGCCATTTGTTTCCACCCTGGGAGGTGGCACGTGAAACTGAGTCTGGCATAGTTGGAGTCTGTGCAGCTAAGGAGCCCTCTGATGTCATGGGCTGCTGCGATTTGAAGGGTTATAAGGATGGCTGCTCATACTGCAATGATTGTGGCCCCAGCATGAAGTGTTGCGGTGTACAAGGTTGTCGTCAAGCCATAGGGCTCTTGTCCCTGCTTTAAGGGTGCTCTCGTGGTTGTAGGAGAGTTCGTCGACATAGGCCGTGGGCAGACCTTGGCACGCATTCTCATCAAAGTACTTATGACAGGTTGGCTAAGGTGGCTGGGGTTCATCCACTATGGCATTGCAGATGACCTGTCAGTTGTACAGTCTTGGTAAGCAGTTGGGCCGTTGCCCAGCGTGGATTTGTGGCTTAAGGTGTAACATGTTTCGATACAGTGGCCCTGGAGGGCCATCAGCCACATGGCTATGCAGGCGTTAATCACCATGCCATCCCAGATGCGCTGACTGTTTAAGAACATGACCGGTTGGTGGCAGGTGTCTATGATGACTGTTTGTCCTCCGATGTAGTTGGAGAATCACTGAATGGCCCATACTGTGCAGAGTAATGTTTTCTCACAGTCTAAATGTTTGCATACTGGTGCTGTTTTACTTGCATATGCGACCACTTTCTTGTTCTGTTCGTGAAGCTGGTAGAGTCCAGCACTGAGACAGTGGTTGGAGAATTCCGCTTTCAAGTGGAACTCTTTTTGTGGGTCAGGGTAAGCCAGGCATGGGGCTCTGCACAGATGTTGTTTTAATTCAGTCATGGCCAGCTCTTGGGCTTTTAGGAAGCTTCTCAGTTCTGAGACATTGCTGGGCAGTTTGATGTTCTGGGTGCGCTTGGACTGGTTGATCTGAGGTTCAATGCCTCATGGTCCGATAAGCAAACCCGCGTAGTTGACTTTGGTCTTACACCACTGTCCCTTGTGGATGGAAATATTTGCGCCAGCGGCGGTTAGCTGGAGTAGGACATGGTCTATCTCCTTAAGTGGTCAGACACGTTGGTACCAGTGGTGTAGTCGGGGCTATACGCACGTATACTCAGTATGCCTACTTTTTTCCACGAGCTGTTTGGGTATTACCACTGCTGATGACCAATAATTGCATATACCCTCGGTATACTCACTTGTTTAGCTGATTAGACTTCCCTAATGTACATGTATATGTTCACGTCCCCTTTAACTGTATACCAAATGTTTGGTTCTCACATCTTGATATGTTGCAATTGGAGCCTTTTTGAATAACTTGCGCCATTCCCACCCCTGACAACGGCAGCAGCTGTGAGAAAATTTCATGAGTTTTTCGAAGACCACCACAAGTCAACAGAGTGATGTCTCACTGAAACATTCAGTTAAATTATAAAACAGCATGGGAGTTGCTTTAGCCCCTCTGTATTTCCATTCAGCCTATTAACCATTGACTTCCAAAGTATATGTATGTATATATAATGAATCAAAGAAACATTTGACTTTCGTTGTTTCTTTGCCTACATTCATTTAATATTTGGGTTGGGTGGGTAATAGTACACCACCTTTTCTTTTAGGACTACACCACTGGTTGGTACTTTCCGTGAGGATGTCACCCACGTAGATGAGGTTGCCTCTAACCCTAGCATCAGGACATGCTTTGTACAGGGAGATGTAAAATTCGGCTGGTGAGTTGGCATAGCCGAAAGGGCACCTCGTGAATGTGTATTGTCTGTTGTTAAAGGTGAAAGCTAGCTCATGCTGGTCATTTGGATGTACAGGTATCGTCCAGAAGACAGAGACCACATCAAGTGTCGAGAAGATGGTTGCTCCTTGAATTCTGGGTATTTCCTGTTCCAGTTGTGTCATCAGCCATCGTGACAAGGCACTTGCTGATTTAGCTTTCTATAGTCTATAGTCAGGCACCACTTGCCGTCCTGCTTGAGGACAGGCCAGATGGGTGCCGAGTAGGTGCTGTCGCATGGATGGATGATGCCCTTTTCCAGCATGGAGTCGATTATTTCTTGCACAGGTTCGTGTGAAGCAATGTTGATTTTGTACTGCTTAACGAACGTGAAGGGGTGCATTCAGAGGTGTAGGTATGCATACCATGTGGAGGTCAGTTAGACCACAGTCTCAAAAGTCTTTAGCAAAGGCCTCTTTGTATTTATACAGGATTTGCCGGAGTTCTTTTCGGGCAACATTATCCTGCAAGGCATCAGCGTCGTCCATTTTGTAGAGAGAAGTGCCATGTTTCTATCCATCTCAGTGATGGAGTGATGAGTGACTGTGTACACAGCAGGGGGTTGGTCCTCCGTGAGCTCACTTCTGCATACCTGTTCTTTCTTTACTGGCAAGACAGACGTGAGTGTGATGAGGTTGGAAGGAGCTGTATAGACTGTTTTCTAAGCTCCCCTCTGGTATCACTGCATGTGAGATGGGCCAATGATTGGCACTAAGAGTTCAAAATCATGGAGGTCATAGCTGATCAACCATCCCAGCCGGTAGTCTTTGGGCATTGTGGTGTCAGTTGCCATGCAGGTATTAAACAGGACATATACTGTTCGCGAGGACAGTTCAAGGAAGGGTGTAGCTACCAGGGTGAGGCCCAGTTCTAGGCATTCTGGTGCTAGTTGGAAGAAACCCAGTGTGTGGTTTAGAGTTTGGCCCCTTCGTATGTTGAGCTGTATAGAGCACCCTTTGGTATAGGCTGGCATAACAGACCTTTGTTTGCTGATTAGGGTGCAGACCTCTGAAATGGTCTGGCCTGAGTGGAGGTTCTCAAGGGTGACAGCTATAGCTGTTGGCTGTGAAGCTCTTGGTGTCCAAACCAGGTTGTTAAGGGTTTCTACATATGCTTTGAGATGAATCAGGCTATCAGCTCCAATGTAAACATCATGTGGCAGGGCTGTGAGAATCAGGAAGGGACGGGTTAACCGTCTGCCATTCCAATTCAAGTTCAACGCATAGATGCCTTTGGCAGCTGTCATGTGTGAAAGTTCAGCATTTAGAAGGTAGCGTATATGCTTGTTCATTGAAAGCAGGTCTGAGGTGCGTTCAGATGAAGTGTTGAACAGTGCGAGGCTGATGGCTGAGTTGTCTGCCCCTAATGCCAGTACAGCGTCGGTCACAGTCAGGTCATTCAACATTTAGCCTCTTGAGGCTTGGGGGCAGAATGCGATGGGGTCATTGGATGGTTGAAGGCTGCAGAGGAGTAGCGACCTTGACCCCGTCTCTGTTATTGAGCCTGGGTTTTCGTGGTTCCCGCGACCTTGGTGACCTGACCGTCTGTTGGGGTTGACCTGGCAGACTGGAGAGAAAAGTTTCTCGCACTTGGGCCCAGATTTTGAGATGTTTAAAGTCCAAATAGGGTTCAAAACAATCCAGCAGATCTTTACCAATCAGCAGCGGGTATGTGTCTGTTGGTGACATGTACACGGGGTGCACTGCAGTCATGGGGCCAATAGTTAGTTGAATGGGAGCGATGTATGAAAGTTGGACCTCAGTTTGGCTGTATGCTTGCACATTCAGCCTGCATCGTTGGCATTTAAGTGTTAGGTTTAGTCTCTGAGCTCTTGCTTTGAGTTGTTCAAACAGAGAAAATGGCATTAATGTGAGGTCTGCTCCCATGTCGACCAGCGCTTCAAGTCCTACTTCCATCTTCAAGGTTACAGCCAAATAGAGCTTCCTCACCATGTCCTTTTCAATCAGGCTCCCCAAGAGTTGAGGTACAGGGGCCTGAGCAGTTTCTTGTAAGCAGGTGGGGCAGGTAGGATGTGGCTCAGAAGGTAAACAGACAACCAGAACAGCGCTTTCGGGTACCTCAGGTTGCATGCGTGGTGGCGCTGGCAGTAGCTGTGGGGGAAACGTTATGCTGTTGTTGGATACACAGTCTCTGGCTTGTGTTGGACTTGCAGGAATCTGTGTTGATGGAGCGGAAGGAAGGTTTTCAAAGGGAGGAATGGTTTTGGTCTTCCCCCTGGGTCATAAGGTGTCTGACTTGTCTCCTTTCTCTTCCTTGTGGGGCCTTTTTTGGAGGGATTCCTTCACGCTTTTCAGCAGTTCTGCTGTGTCTGACACCACTGTGCTGTCCTTCTGTTTCGAGTTTTCAAACTTGGCTTTGTCTGGCATGTAACAAGCTGGATTCTGACTGCTTGAGCTTCTGGTTACGGCAGGCTGGACGTTTCTTTGATGCTGATAGGCTCCTTTTAGGGCTCCGCTTTTTGAGCGTGGCCTGTCCCAGTGTACCTCTGAGCGTCCCGTCGGGTGTTTGGGATGTACCCCTTCATGATGATACTTTTCTCTGCTGGCGGAGAAAAGGCCTTGACTCTTGATTGAAAGTCTTGCTGCTGTTGTGTGCTTTCTAAAACCAGCTCTGAATGAGGTTCTGAGACAGGCTAGCTTGTAGGTGTTTTGACAGTCTTTTGGGAGCAGTTCTTTGCTCCAAATAGGCTTTATGAGCTAAATTCCGCAGTTGTTAGGTGGTCATGGTGTGGGGGCAGGCCATTACCCCCAAGTGCTGACTCACCGCAGAATGCAGGTTTCTGAGAAAGAGGGTCTTGAAGTTGAAGTCCTCCTCCATCCCTGGCTCATTTCTTGTGCCGAAATAGGCTTGGCGTAGTCGGTTCTAGTACGCCTGAGTTGTCTCTTGCCTGTTCTGCTTGAGAACCATGGCAACAATCAGTCCTTGTTTCTGACTCGGGGTCAGAAAACTCTCTAGTCAGAGCTTTCGCAGCTGCTGATAATCTGCTTTGATGGCGCTGGGCTGTCGATCCAGGAAACTTCTCACCTCGCGGTTTGAAGTAATTCTTAGCAGATATAATTTATCATGTGTAGTGGCACTTGGCCACGTCTGTGAAAATGTCAATGTCTTGTAAGTAGGAGTGCATGTCGTGGCCTCCAGTGGTGTTCGGAGTGAAAGTTGGGATGTTCCTAGCCAGCTTGTTCAGGTCTTTTGTTGACTGGTTGTGTCTGTCTCTTTGGACGGAGTCCTTGCCCTGTGCTGCTGATGGGCATTCTGGGATGCTGGCTGGCGGGAGTAGTAGGAACGGGCTTTCACCACCCCCCCTCTGGACTGTAAAGTCTTGGCTTTGAGGCTGATCGGGGGGCACTTCTTATTTTGAGTCGTCTCATAGACTGTAGGAATGTGACAGTTCTGTCACGTTCATACTTCAGAGAGTCTCTTTGTTGGGCTATATGTTGAAATTTTGCTTGGGCCCTCTGCAGGTGACTTTCAGAGGCTTTGGCCCAAGCTTCACTGTCTCTTAACTTAGTCTCTGCTCTTTGCAATAGTGTTTCAGCTTCTTGCAGCATTACACTCAGTTCGTCTCTGGCTTCTTTCTCTCGTCGCTCCTTGTGTCCGTTGTCTGCTTGTAGCTCCATCAGGGCGCGCTGTAGTTTGTCCACTTGCTCCTAAAGTTCAGCGTCCTTTTCCCTCGTCGTCTTGCATGTGTCCTGGGCCTGATTCTCCAGTTGGAGGGGATCCTTTTCGATCGACCTTGCCTGGACGAGGAGGACGTGTGCGAGGGTCCCGGCGAGTTCAGCCAGCTCTTTGCTTTTGTGGCTCCGGGCCGGGTTGTTCGCCATCAGTTGATCCATGCGGAGGTCCGGCTGTTCTCTGCTTAGCTGCTGCAGCTCCATGGCGTGGTTGGACAGGAGGCCGTGGGTTAAGGCACTTAACTAGGCCTCCGGTTGGTGCCAGTGAGCAGCGGGCTGGATGCATGTGACATGCTGGATCGCTGGGTGAGACAGAGAGATCACAAGAGAGAGAGAGAGAGCCAAAATGCAAATTCGAGTAAAGTTTAGCTGTTGCTATATTACTAGGCTGACAGGGTTGTCAGCTAGGGGAAATATGCGGGCCAGATGTTGGTTCTCTTAAAAACCACTGTGGGCCAGACACTGTACTAGGGTACCTATATAATAGTTAATATCTACGGAATGGCCTCAAGGCTTTAGTTACGCGCTAGGCTGTGCAGGTTATCAATCAATTATTTAGATCACTCTGGTGGTTCTCAATAGTGTGGTCTCTGAGCAGGTCAAAGTAAAGAAAACAACTGAAATAAAATAAACAGTAACTCAAAATAATGATAAGCTAAACAAAATAACCTAGCACTCGACTAAGCGAGTGTACAGAGAAAAATGAAAAACTCAGATAAATTAATAAAATTATAATAATGAATTTAAAAAAAATTAGACGGGGTAGAGAGAGAGAGAGAGAGAGTGTGGCAAAACCTATGATTATGTCTAGAATAGAGGTTCTATAGAGGTTCTATAGTCCTATTGTGGTTCAGGTTCAGACTAGGCTTTACATGCTACTTGGGCTTGGTGGTGAGTTAAAGGGCATCCAGATGAAAATCGTAAGGATGAGCTATCTGGCTAGACTTTCCCCAACGCCTACTGCAGTCACTATCAGATCACTTGCCCGGACTGCAACCAGATGCAAACTCTCAAACAGTATAGGCTTTTGGCACAATACGTAACACTCAATGAGGTCGCCGACCGCCCGGCCCGATTCAAAATTGGGTTTCGCCTGAAGATTCCGGTGCCACTCTAGGCCTTTAAAGTGAGGTCGCCAATCTCACTCAGGCGGGCACATGTGTGGAATCATAACAGGGTAATTAACCAAGATTGACCGTATGCCAGTTGACACGGTAGGTGCTACTTGGAGTACGATATTGCTGATGCCTCACTGCGGTTTGCAATCTGAGTTACAAGGCCAAGGTATCTGACGTATCCTCCAGCAGGGGTCAGTTATGTCAGACAGATGAGCCACATCTCTGATTTTGCAGAATGGACAACCTGTACCTTAACCACACAAGCACACAAGACTCTAACAGTCTAAGATAAAGGCAGTACTTAGAATCTACAAATTTGGGCAAACCATTCGAAGTAGAAATCATTAGTGTGCTTAGTGTCTGATGGCTTATAAAGCTTCTATCATCCTATGATGGAAGAAGGAATAAAAAGGGACAATTGGAAAATGGTTAAAGAATTTTAAAAAATCTATATCAGTAGAAAATAGTACAAGACGGCTTATAGTAAAATAAGAGAGAGTGTCTTAGCATTTAACGCGTCTATAAACATGAATAGGTTAAACCAAAAGGTTTTAATCAGATGTAAAATCTATAGATCTATAGTTTCTGAATTTGGCTTCAGACTAATATTTGGGCCCTTATATAAAGTAATAAATTCCTTATAACCTAACAGGAGAGGGAATAAGTAAGGCATGAGGAAAGGATGGAAGAAAAAATAAGAAAGGAGAAAATAATGCTATTAATAATAATAGTAATAATTAAAAGCTATTCCCTAAATAGCAAAACCACAAAAATTTAAAAATAAACTAAGTTGGGAATAGATTATTGGGAAACTGATTTAAAAAAAAGAATAATAAAAATTAAACAAAAATGGATAGCTGAATTCAAATGGAAAGGCAGAAAAATGAATGAAAATAAAAGTAAACAAATTAATTTATAATGACCAAAAGGAAATAAAAGCAGACCAATAATCTATACTTAGATAACTAAAATATTGTTTGGATAAAATGATAACAGGGAAAATGAAATGCTTAAAAGAAATAAAAATTAACCCAAACAATCGACCATTTCAGACCACATGAGACTCAATGGTTGGCGGAACTGAGGAAGTAGAGCAGAGGGAGACAGGGGATGGTTTTAAGAGTTGCACTTCACGTCCCGGTTAGCCTTATGCTAATAACTGGTATTCTTTAGACGCAAAGGGTTAGTTTACTTAAGCTTAGCTGGCATAAGCCGCTAGCGAGTTGCTCATCCGGTGTCATGAGAAATCGGGTCCCCCCTGACAATTGGGTCCGCCTAGAACTCTGGGTGATCCTATTGGTTCACTGGAGTTGTATTAGGTATAGTTTGTAGCGCCTGATTAATATATATATATATATATATATATATATATATATATATATATATATATATATATATAATGTGGCATGTGTTGTGGCATGGAGAATTCGTCTTTCGTGCTTTTATGTTAGATAAACTTGCTACCATTTCTTATGTAAATATATAATGTTACATATAAATACATAAAAACATCAAAAAGGCTTCATTAAATGTTTAGAACCGTTTCAATTATTTTAACTATGCATGTCTTTAACTTGTACTTACCAATAATAATGTTATTAATATGATAAGTGTTGTTAAAATAAAGTTACTAATATGATAAGTGTTGTTAAAATAAAGTTACTAATATGATAAGTGTTAAAATAGTGTTACTAATATGATAGGTGTTGTTAAAATAAAGTTACTAATATGATAAGTGTTGTTAAAATAAAGTTACTAATATGATAAGTGTTAAAATAGTGTTACTAATATGATAGGTGTTGTTAAAATAAAGTTACTAATATGATAAGTGTTAAAATAGTGTTACTAATATGATAGGTGTTGTTAAAATAAAGTTACTAATATGATAAGTGTTGTTAAAATCTCAAGACTGAGAATAGACTATAAAAAGCACTTTTGATCAGGCATTAAATGCAGACGACCTAAGCGGGGTTCTAAGCGGACTCGATTGCAGGGGGGACCCGATTTCTCATGACACCGGTCTGTGAATTGAGCGGCGTCATAAAATGTTTTTTTTTTTTTTTGGAAAGGCGGGTTTTGTTGCCTTGGGGTTGTGGTGCATCATTCACGCTTCACGGGCGCGCACACGTGAGGCGCGAGTGACGAGCCAATGAGCGCTCGGGGAGCGGTTTTCATTCATGATTTGAGTGCGGCTCACTTCACAGACGGTAAAATACAAATCACAAGGATTCGCTAAAACAGTCACCTCTTATATCATGTTGCAGTAACACTGATTTATGATATCTGACCATTACATTTAGACAAACAAACATAAAATACGAGACGTCTCTCGAGGCTACGGTGAACATTTGCACACGCAGATTAGATGGGTCTAGACCTTAATAGCGGCTGTTCTAAGCGAACAGGCTTACACTATTTAAAACAGAATATGGGAATTTACATCCATATCAGATACGGGTACCATAAGAAACACGCTTATGATTCTGCGAATTCTTTTCGTCAGAAAGCGGTTAATAGACAAGCTTGCAACTCCCAAATAGATTAATTTAGAAACCGACCAGCAGTTCTGAAATTAATTTCGCTCGGCGGCGAATAACAGAGTTTAAACGTTAGGTAGCTAATCTAACAGTTTGAAACCACGGGAGAATATAGTCTAGAAATATGAGAAACAGGCTGTGCCTAGCTTCCCTCTAGCTATAAGTAAGGCCTTTAACAGATAGATTTGGAGGTTTTCCAAACTATCTCATAAGCACTGAGGGAAATCTCTGTTCCGACAGGCGCAATAATATTTAAATGATTTGCGGGACGTGCGTCTTTGCAAAATTGATTTTAAATATTGTGAACTGCAGTTTAAAAGTTGCACTAACATTTACACAGTTGTCTGCTGCATGTTAGTGAACAAAAGGACGTGCGTCCTTACAGCTGTTAAGATAGAGAGAAAACCAGCTGCGCTTCTGGGCTTCTGGTTTCTCTAGTGCGCACACTAAAATCACAATGGAAAGAAAAAAGTTTGCTTCACAGAAAACGTTTAAAAACGAGTGCCACCGGTTCTCCACCAATATCTGTAGCAAAATTTGCTCAGTTTATGAATATTAATGATCAATAATAATGAGTTATTATTAATTATTAATATTCTGCATTAACTTACAGTCAATTTGACTAAATAAATGTAACAATAACTTCGCCAGCTCGTCTGAGCGGACTCAGTAATTATTCACTTATTTTGAAAGGGAATTATAACTACTTCTTGTGAAGTAGATTAATCGTTTACAAAGTTTTGGTAAACTTAAATCAGCATGTAGCGAAATCTATCATTTAAGTGACTTTTTCTGTGAGGCAAAATAAAGACAATCCATAGTGGTTATAGCGTGATTTATTTGACTAGTCTAACATATAACAAACAAACGTACAAAACATAACAACAAAAACATAGAAAAGAAAGCTAGCGAGGAAGTAAAGAGTTTAGATAAAAGAATGGCAATTCTCGCTCAGTTCCACACAACTATTAAGGACCACCAAGATTACAAACACCTTTTAACAAAGGGGCACAGCTTTAACGCATAACTAAATACCTGGATTTAGTGGGTCTCTTTCTCTCGTTGTTTCTCTGATGCGTGGAAGATGGAGTCCTTTCTTGATGCGTGGAGTTTTGCGACGCAGATCGGAGGATACGCGAGGCGCAATCTTTAAACTGAGTTTAATTTGCCGGAAAATAAGAAAACGTAGACTCAGGCGAGTCACGTGGGTACAGAACTGAGGTTTGCCCCCTTAGGGGCACTCCTGTGGAGACTCTTTTCTGAACCTTTCTGCATTGATTCTGGGGAGAGAATGAGTTTTAACTAAGGGTCAAGTCACACCCATTTTCTACTGACTGACCAATAGTTTCATGGCAAAGTTTTGAGCGGGAGATTCTCTTTGTCTCTGGACCGCTGATATGCATAATGAGGATCCTCCCGTAACATTCAAATGGACTTTAACTCTGAGCATTAAAGAATGCAAACCGTATAACCTATTATCATGTATTCAGTATCATGGGTTGGAAAATAGCAGGAGAAACATAATGATACTAAACATGACATTCTAAACACACATTAGATAGCATCTAGGCATTTCTATACTATATAAGGTGACAAGAGACTTAATTAACGCATGCATTTACTCTTTTGACTACTTTTGCTATAGGGCAGAGCATATAGATTACAAACACACATTACATATCATTTGGAGTGAGTTTTTGAGTCCTGATAATTCTCTTCAATAGTGTGTGTCTTTAGGTGTGTTTGCGTGTGTGTCAAAAGTTGGAGTTTTCCTTTGGAATGTCTTGAGTCGTAAATGGTGTCCACAAAGGGAGGTTTTTCTCCCTTCTCGTCCCATCTGTAATACAGATTATGGACTAAAGAATGGATCCCCAGGGCCCACCAAGCAACCTGGGCAAACACAAAATGTCAGCACAGGGTCTTTACCACTAGACACCCTGGCACCTACTGATCATAAATGTCACACCAATAAGAGATATGGTATTTTTAGGGAATCAATTCCTTCAGCTGCGACCCATATGTTACAGTAGGAACGTAGATTGACCGGTAAATTGAGAGCTTTGCCTTTCGGCTGAGCTCCTTCCTCACCACAACGGACCGGTACATCAACGGCATTACTGCTGCAGCTGCACCAATCCACCTGTCAATCTCATGTTTCATCCTTCTCTCACTTGTGAACAAAACCCCAAGATACTCAAACTCCTCCACCTGGGGTAAGGACTTACCTCTAACCTGGAGATGGCAAACCACGTACCTTTCTCCGGTGGAGCACCATGGGGTTATACATATTTAAAACTGCAATAAAGAGCAAACTCCAAATTGTTTTCTTAAAACAACAAAGACTTTTTCGTTATTGTCTTTTTTTGTCGCCCAGTACTGTATATCAGTTGGGAATTTTTACAAAATGGTCAAAGGGGCACAATAAAATTCTATAGCCAGTGGTGTAAATAGTATCTTCTTGGACATTTTAATGCTTTCGAAAATGTTTTGCATTTCTAAACTATTCGAGTCTTGATGTCAGTTTAAATCGGGGGTATGCAAACTCAGCCCTGGAGGGCTGGTGTCCTGCATATTTCAGTTCCAACCCCATTTAAACACACCTGCATAAGCTGATCAAGCTTTTTCTAGGTATCCGAGTGTTAAGTGGTGACGTATGAAATACTGCTTCCAGGTCTAAGCCACTACTTATTTGAATTGAGAAAATATTCATTTATGATCAGTTTTTAGTAAAATCACTCATTAAAGTGAATTTCATATAAAATCTTGGTGTACATAACAATCTCTAGACTTCCTGCATCACAGACACCAATATTTTAACAATTTATAAAAAAAAAAATAATCATTTTCTGGCCATCGGATGTTAGGCATGGAAATATAAATGGCAATTGTGATTTTCGAAAGTATTACATTGCATTGTAAACGTTTTTTATTACAGTTTGTTGAGTCTCCCCATACAGTTTGATAGAGTTTTGCGTGACGTCCCACTTAACACAGGGTTTCCGGGGGTCCACCGAGTTAAATTTAAGACTTTTTAAGACATTTTTAAGACCATTATGAATTAATTTTTAGACTTACACTGGGCTAAAGGCTAAGGAATTTTTCAAATGGCCTAGACGGAAAAGATTTTTATTTGCCCTATCTAAAAAAATTATAATAATTTAATACATTTAATAATACAATAATACATTAATAAAAAATAATAATAATTATATATATATATATATATATATATATATATTAGATTGAATTTTTTAGCATATTTATTTTCCATACACATTTTTCCAACATAAACTTTGTTTAAAATAAAAATGAACAAACTTTTTAAAAACTATAATAAACTAAACATATGCACAACAATCTGTCCAGGTCAGTGTCCTCAGCAGTAAATACATGGAGAACTTTTAAACAAAGGTTATTGTATAGAAAATAATTAAAGCATTATGATAAATAGAGTTAAAATGACCTTTTTAAATAAAAAGTTTAAAGTTTTATTGAGATGGATTGTTAGTAATTCTATGGGTTTTGGCCAGATTGAGCAGCCATACATAAACAAAGGAAAATCAAGACCTGTTTAAAAGGATTTAAGACCTACAACACAATATTTCAGTAAATTTAAGACTTTTTAAGGCCTAAAATTAGAATTTTTGCGATGAAAGACATTTTAGGACTTTTTAAGACCCTGCAGAAACCCTGTTAGCAATTGGATACTAGAAACTTTCAGGGAGGTGTGTTTAAGGTATTTGGAGCTAAACTATGCAGGACACCGGCCCTCTTGGACTGAGTTTGGACACCCCTGGTCTAAATGATGTGATTTATCTACAGTTGAAATCAGAGTTATTAAACCCCCTGAGTTATTAGCCCCCCGTTTATTGCTTCCCCCAATTTTCTGTTTAACGGAGAGCAGATTTTTTAACACATTTCTAAACATAATAGTTTTAATAACTAATTTCTAATAACTGATTTATTTTATCTTTGCCATGTTGACAGTAAATAATATTTCACTAGATATTTTTCAAGATGTTTTTATACAGCTTAAAGTGACATTTAAAGGCTTAACTAGGTTAATTAGGTCAACTATGCAGGATTAGGTGAGTTATTGTAAAACGATGGTTTGTTCTGTAGACTATTGAAAAAATATATAGCTTAAGGGGGCTAATAATTTTGACCTTAAAATGGCTTTTAAAAAATTAAAACTGCTTTTATTCTAGCCGAAATAAAACAAATAAGACTTTATCCAGAAGAAAAAATATTATCAGACATACTGTAAAAATTGCCTTGCTCTGTTAAACATCATTTTGGAAATATTTAAAAAAATAAATAAATAAAAGGGGGTTTAATAATTCTGATTTCAACTGTATAAGTGATTTAATTGGCTAGGAATTACAGGACTGATTATTCGACTTAGTAAATCAGAG
Organism: Danio kyathit; assembly: GCA_903798195.1. NCBI lineage: Eukaryota > Metazoa > Chordata > Actinopteri > Cypriniformes > Danionidae > Danio > Danio kyathit. The sequence goes on along the minus strand of LR812519.1, from coordinate 42,995,126 downwards.
CAGACAAGAAAAAAATAAACATATAAAGTACTAACTGCAGGTTGAAGAAAATAGTGCAGTAAAATTACAGATACAGCAAAATGTACTCAAGTAAAAGTATATATATTTTTAAAACCACTTAATAAAGTAAACATTTGATTAAAAAAAAAAAAAAACTACTCAGTAATTTGAATATTTGTCATTAGTTCATGTACACTACTGAGAGCAGCACACTGAAAAAATATTCACTGTGCTGCTACAGCACATGGAGCCTTTGGGGGATGTCACAGACTGTGAAAGATAGCAGTTTTTGATCTGATTTTAAAATGGGTTCTCGATACTGTTATGGTAAATGACCATACAAACTGAACTGCCCTGGTTACTTCAGTATTTACTATGTAGGAAATAGAATAAGACTTACAGTAGTCCTTTGAATTATATATGGAAGAAGCACTTTAGATTTCCTATTTCAAGTTGCAGAGAGATCACCACTCGTAAAATACATTTATTTTAGAAGTGAAATATAAGATAGTAAAATAGATCATACATTTATTTACATGTTGTGCTTTCATAAGTTTAAAGTATTACTATTACATGTATAAGTGAAGCACTATAAAGCACACTCAATATAAGTGGTTTTCTCAACCTAACATTTTAACTGATACTACTTAACTATTGATGCCCATTTTCCATCAAGTTCATTGATTATATTAACATTGCTCCTAATATATATATATATATATATATATATATATATATATATATATATATATATATATATATATATATATATATATATATATATATATAATTTGTAAAAGATTAATTCAATAGATATTTCACTTATTCATGGCAAATGCTTCTAAAAGCCTAAGCCAAAAATTCTCAATATAGTATATGGCTCTCGTCCTCATTCTTTTTACCTCGAATAGAAGAGAAGAAATGAATAAATAAAGTGACCTTTGCATAGTAAAGTGCAATCGTTTGCTCTTAAAATGGCGGTAGAGGTTATCTCAGTCTTTTCAGGTTGTATAAAGACTTCACCATAGTCCAACAGGGAAGTGCTGTCAAAATTTACAGAGGCATTAAAAAAAACTCAAGTTTTCTGGGCCAATAGAGGGGAGACTTTAAGACTTCCAGTTTATTATAAACCCATGGGTGAGTTATATAAGAACTGCATTAATCCCTCTCTCTCTCTCTCTCTATCTAGCCGTCTAGCTATCTTCATGCTCAGTGTTTTCTTGGCTCTGTCCTTGCAAAGTTCACTGCCTCGGATTCTGTGGGAACATTTTATTTCAGAATAGCGCTGAGAAAATAACCGGCACAAAATAAATGTTTTCCTTTTATTCAATCTGGCCACCCACTGTTTTCTTTGACAGCAGCTTGTCATGTTTCCCAACTGTTCAGCTACAACACCTTTGATGAATTGCCATCGTCTTTTTGCTAATTAGCAAACTTCCCTGCCATTCACCTGAGTCGAAAACAGATCTATCACGAAACTGAGAAGGAGAAAAAAAAAAAGTCTGACACTTCAAGATAGATTCAGGAACCACTTCATTCTAAATAGCCAAGGGGCAAAGCAGAGATTCTGCGGGCCTAGTGATAATTGAATCTGTGGCTTGGAGGGTGGCCAAGGTCATGCAGGTGAACTGATAGTGAATTGAAAGGTTATCACAGGAATGTCAGTCACCGTGTGTGAGGCATCATGGCAGGCTGCTGGTGTCTTCTTTTAGAGCTCATAAGTCATACTATGAGAAAGAAGATCGAGATCGTTTCTTATCAGTGGCTCCCATGAGAGAGTGTCTAGGCAGGGAGGCATCTGAATTTTTGGGCCAGATGATGCTTGTATGTCTTTTTCCTCATGATGCTATGTTGTTGGTTCATTAGCAATGACGACTGTGAATGTACTCTGATTTTAAAGATTATATGCTATAAGAACCCAAGTCTACGTATAAATGGATTTGTTGCTGTGAGGTTTAAGTAAGGTTTAGCACTGTTTTCAGAATTTCACCGGCAATGATAATTGCTGTCAAAGCATGCTGAATAACAATTAACTACATTGTGCTACTATGTGGGTTAATTCAAATATAAATAAGTAAATGAGTAATCGTTTCATTTGAAGTTGCTATTGTGGTGATCAGTGTTCTCTTGGGCTAGAAGCATGGAAAGTATGATTATTTTCTGCTATGTGGTATAAATATGAGACACTAGTTTAAATGAAGCAAGAATCACTTTAAATACTTTCTCTCTACTGCAGAAAAATAAGAGAAATTCTGAAAAATGTATTTTTTCTTGCAAGTATTATGGGTATTGACTGAAGCAGTTATGATTACTTCAAACAAACTCATAAATGTATGAATAAATGAATATGCCAAACTCATTTGTTGTTGTTGTCATCATTATTTTGAGTTTTCTGATAATTTTTTGCTCACTATGATATAGTGTAAAACCTATTAAGTTAAGGTAACTCAAACCATTTAAGTTCAAAAGCAAATCCTGTATGAGTACTGTGAACTTCATTTACGTTGAAATAATGAGGTATTTAATTAACTCATTACCTTCAACACTGAGTTCAAAACACTTTTCAAATGAGTAGAATTACTTTCAGTAAATTTTGAGTTAACTACACTCATTTCATTTGATAAGGTTGACTGTTGGGTTTTACAGTGTATAAATACAAAAAAAATAATGATGATTTTGTGTTTTCAGTGTCAGATAGTTTTTCCTGTGCCTTTGAATATGCGTGCCTCTATTGTCTCTCTCATATCAAAAATATAGCTTTACTTTAGACATGACAGAAAAAGAGATTTACTGTCACAAAGATTTTAGCCTTGCTTCAGAGCCTTGATGATGCGGAGTCTGATGGAGAACCAGGTTGTGATAGTGATGTCTCATGGTCTGTTGAAAATTCAGTTTCACGTCTTGATTTTTATTATTGCCTGTCCTAACAAAACAATCCATTTATTCGTGAGGTTGATTCGAGATATGGCTGGAAGGGATTGTTTCCGAGTCACGTGATTCAAACATTTAAGTTGTAAAGTCCAAAATTTAAGTCACTTTATTCTTTTCGAAATAAGTTTTTACTAAAATTATTCTGCTTCAATCCACATTTGTTGGATTTTAGACTTTCAAAAAGAAAAGTTTCACTGTGGTAAACACAACTATAGGCTATATTACAAAAATATTGTATTTTTAGGGTAGTGACATATTAGTGAAATTTGATGACATACAATACATTCAAACGTAATTCTAAAATCTCAATAGAAGCTTTAAATGCAACTATAATTTTCAAAATTCAATTAAATTCAGTACAGTCTTATATGAACATACAGAATGACTGCTATGGTTATTCTAGTAGATTGACTCTAGTAGATTGAATAATTCTGGTAAATCTACATCAGAACCTCTCATAATGGTTAAACACATCTCGATCAGAAACCTCTTGATTGCAGAACCTCTGCTTTCACACTGCCATTTATGAACTGAGCCGATTCACTTTCACACGATTCATTCTGCTGATCCTGAACTGAAGTGATCTGTTCTTGCGTGACTACTAAATAAGCCGCATATCCTCATTTCAAATGAAAGATAAACATGAATTATTTTCAATTGTGAACTTAATTTTAAATCTAATATTAATCAAGTTACAAAAACATGTTTTTATCATTTGAGAAACATTGCCAGAATTCGTTCTTTCCTATCTTTTAATGACACTGAGAAATTAATTCATGCTTTTATTTTCTCTCGGCTTGATTACTGCAATGCTATTTATATTGGTTTATCTAAGGGTTCTATAAGGAAGTTGCAACTGATACAAAATGCAGCAACTAGAGTTTTAATGAAATTGAAAAACGAGAACATATCACACCAGCAATAATAGAATTACACTGGTTACCAGTGCACCAAACGATAGATTTTAAGATACTTTTATTAGTTTATAAGGCACTACACAACATGACACCTTCTTACATTTCTGACTGCTTATCGAAATACAATCCAAACCGTTTGCTAGGCTCTTCTAGCGCTGGACTTTTAGAATTTCACTCTGTAAATCTGATGCGATCTAGCGGCACCTTTTTTTAGTCACTATGCTCCAAAAATTTGGAATGGTCAACCAAATGAAGTGAAAAAAACCCCAGCATTCATGCTTTTAAAAAGCGTGTTTAGGGAAGGAGGAGGGTGGGTCAGTCGATCGGTCAGTCAGTCAGTTAGTCGACAGCGGCCTCTGGTGGATTTACGCAAGAACAGCAGGTGTGAATCGCACTCGCGAGAGAAATTTGAGATCTGAAAAAGCGTACACAGCTGCCTTTGGTGGATTCGCAAAAACAAAAAAAGCGTAGCTACTGGGACGTATTGGCGCTCTCCAGAAATGTTTATATCGGTACGTTTTCAAAACGAGTCTGGGTTGGTTTTATACTTATAGAATTCCAATTATTTACTGAAAAAAGTAAAGCATAACATATTAGGTTCCTTTATTAGAGTGAACAATACACATTATACTGTAAAACTGAAATTACAGCACCTAGTAGCTGAATATGACACACATTTACAATTTTACCTAAAGAACCAGTATAGAAGTGAAATGCAGTAGCAGCTCACTGTCTGCTTTCTTAAGACTGATATAACCGTTTAACTGAGGGATTTACACTTTGTAAGCTCTCAGATAGGCTCCTGAGGCAAGAAGGAAAGTATGTCTGGTATTTTTTTTTCTTTTTTTTTCAAATGAAGTTGACGTGTTTTGAGAAGAACTCCCTCCCTAACTCTGAGATTAGAAATTGAGCCATCATTCTGTGTAACCCTTAAAGCGAGAGAGAGAGAGAGAGAGAGAGAGAGAGAGAGAGAGAGAGAGAGAGAGAGAGAGAGAGAGAGAGGGGTAGTAGGAATACTTATTGGTGCACTTTTATGTTCGCGTTTAGCCCCTTTAGCTCTTGAGACTTGCTCTCTTTCTTCCCAGAGGTCTCAACTCATTTTAATAATGCTCTCTTGATGTACTAAGCATTTTGTGTCACTGAAGGTTAAAAACTAAGGCCTCTCAGTGGCTTTTGTATTTCTTTTCTTTTCTCTCTCTCTCTCTCTCGCCTCCCACTTGCTGGTAATTTGGACTGTAGCTTTTGTACTTAGAAATGAGTGAGGAGAAATTGGCCTCATTCATATGCAGGTAATTCAGGTAATGCTGTTAACGCTCCCTTCACGCACATGCATTGAAATTCTGCATGGCTGTGTAACTACAGATTGTGATTTTCAGTGCAGATCCCTGCAATTTAAGCCACCTGGTATTAAAACTGGTGATAAACTATTACAGGTAAATGTTGTGATCGATTTATGTGCTTCAGCCTTGTAAGGGTTTTGCTATCTATCTATCTATCTATCTATCTATCTATCTATCTATCTATCTATCTATCTATCTATCTATCTATCTATCTATCTATCTATCTATCTATCTATCTATCTATCTATCTATCTATCTATCTATCTATCCATTGGTCTGTCCATCCATCCATCCATCCATCCATCCATCCATCCGTCTATCTATCTATCTATCTATCTATCTATCTATCTATCTATCTATCTATCTATCTATCTATCTATCTATCTATCTATCTATCTATCTATCTATCTATCTATCTGTCCATTGGTCTGTCCATCCATCCATCCATCCATCTGTCTATCTATCTATCTATCTGTCCATTGGTCTGTCCATCCATCCATCCATCCATCTGTCTATCTATCTATCTATCTATCTATCTATCTATCTATCTATCTATCTATCTATCTATCTATCTATCTATCTATCTATCTATCTATCTATCTATCTATCTATCTATCTATCTATCTGTCCATTGGTCTGTCCATCCATCCATCTGTCTATCTATCTATCTATCTATCTATCTATCTATCTATCTATCTATCTATCTATCTATCTATCTATCTATCTATCTATCTATCTATCTATCTATCTATCTATCTATCTATCCATCTGTCTGTCCATTGGTCCGTCCGTCCATCTATCTATCTATCTATCTATCTATCTATCTATCTATCTATCTATCTATCTATCTATCTATCTATCTATCTATCTATCTATCTATCTATCTATCTATCTATCTATCTATCTGTCTGTCTGTCTGTCTGTCTGTCTGTCTGTCTGTCTGTCCATTGGTCTGTCCATCTGTCAGTCCATTTATCTATCCATCTATCTATCTATCTATCTATCTATCTATCTATCTATCTATCTATCTATCTATCTATCTATCTATCTATCTATCTATCTATCTATCTATCTATCTATCTATCTGTCCATTGGTCTGTCCATCCATCCATCCATCCATCCATCCATCCGTCTATCTATCTATCTATCTATCTATCTATCTATCTATCTATCTATCTATCTATCTATCTATCTATCTATCTATCTATCTATCTATCTATCTATCTATCTATCTATCCATCCATCTGTCTGTCCATTGGTCCGTCCATCCATCCATCCATCCGTTCGTCCGTCTATCTATCTATCTATCTATCTATCTATCTATCTATCTATCTATCTATCTATCTATCTATCTATCTATCTATCTATCTATCTATCTATCTATCTATCTGTCTATCTGTCTGTCTGTCTGTCTGTCTGTCTGTCCGTCTATCTATCTATCTATCTATCTATCTATCTATCTATCTATCTATCTATCTATCTATCTATCTATCTATCTATCTATCTATCTATCTATCCATCTGTCTGTCCATTGGTCCGTCTGTCCATCCATCCATCCATCCATCCATCCATCCATCTATCTATCTAATGAAGTGTACAAAGGACTAATTGTTTTGAGAAATGCATTAACTGTTGTGCAAATGTAAATAGTGTTGTGAGAAATGCACCAAGCCACTGAGAAAAACTGTAATAACGTATTATGCAAACAACAGATTATTTCAAGCTAAAGCTTTTGTTTTTCATTTTGATATTAAGATTTAACAATATTTTATATAAAACTGAATTTTAGTCCAGAAGTAAAATAAAAAGTTAAATAAAGGGATATTTCACCCAAAAATAAACATTTATTCTCACCCAAACCCTTATGAGATTCTTACTGTTGAACTATTTTTTTTTTTTATTTTAAGGAAGGAGTGTATTTAAGTTATTGTACATATGATTATGTATTTAAAATATGTGACAAATATTTTAAAAGTTAATCAAATAAGTATATAAATAAATTATTTTTTGTTTCTAATTTCTCAAAAAAAAAAAATTCAACTAAAGCAATATCACATACTTGTAGAGATTTAAAGCTAACCTTCAGCTCTTCCCAGTGCCTTCCATAAATCATTGTTAAAATTAATTTTACTTTCAGAACTAAACTATACATTGTTAAAATTGTTAAAGCCTTTGTGTTCCCAACTCCCAGAGACTTGAATCCATTCAATCCTGGCCCTCATTTCCTACAACATCTTCCCTCCATAGACGTCATCCATAAAACATCCACTGCAGTCTGTAATCACAGAATGAACAACATTTTTGAAACAATCAGGTACTCACATCTTAGCATATAATAGATAGTTTATATTATACCTGGATCTATAAATAATCCCCACTGAAGTGGCAGTAGATTTCTATGTATTTATCATTGGCACCCATTGTGCTCAATAGCCCACGTTGCATCCACAATTAGCTCTTTCCTGCAACGTTCCCATTCCTCCAACAGATCTGCCATTTCAACTGCCGTCTCAACACCCACACAGCCACACAACAAACCCCTGAGGTAGAGAAAGAGAAAGAGTGTGTGCGTTATGTAGATATTAAGTATAGAAGTATGACGACTGTGAATGCTTTAAAGAGAAAGGGAACAGCTGGGATGGACCACTGTCTCTGCTCTTTGAGAATGTGAGAGTTAATGAAAGACGTAGAAATGTTCAATCAAAATGAAGTAGTCAAGTTAATATACAGTGCATTTAATAAGAGCCACACTTGCAATTTTGGACCTGTTTGTCCTAGGTTGGCAAAGTCGCCCAGTGCCTTAATGTAAACATTTTTATTAATTGTACCTGTTTCTTTACAGGACATTGGCTTTTTTGGGACTGAAATAAATCGGAAAACAAATTCTAAGTTTTTGAAAATATTGCCATTGTCATGTCCATGCAAACACTGGAAAAGGAGAGCCTAATTATAACGTTATGTACATATGTGTTCATTAAAAAGGTGACAATGCAAATACTGCCATGGCATACATAATGCATTTTTTTTTTGTCATGAAAGTAAAAAGCAACATAGGCTCATTCTGAAAACGTCCCCTTATATGCATTTCAGGAGATTGAGAATTATGCAGCCAGAAGTCCGTAAGGCTGCATTTCGTCTTAAAAACGACTGCTACTAGGCAGCATAACGCTGTTTCTTTTTGTGGTACCAGCTGACCGCTTATCTCTGTATGGGAGGCTTTCCCGCTTTTACCAGTTTGTCCAGTGGCTCACCGCTTACATCGATGGACTTGAGACGCAAGTAGGAGTTGACCATGACGACGGGGTTTGAGTCCGAAGAAGAATAGTTCCAGAAGCCAGTGAGACAAAAATAGAAGCCAAAAAATAAAATCAACAAGTAAATAACAGGGTGAGAATGTGGTCAAATCTGAAAATGTGGTAAATATCAGGCTGCTTTTGAAAACACTGTTGGTAGAGAAGTCAGTGTGCGGGTCAATCGGTGCTTTTGAAAATACTATTGGTTGGGTTTAGGAAAGGAAGAGGGTGGGTCAGTCGATCGGTCAATCAGTCAGTTATTCAGTCACTCGACAGCGGCCTATGGCGTATTTACGCAAGAACAGCAATCGTGAATTGCACTCGCGAGATATATTTGAGATCTCAAAAAGCATACACAGCGGCTTCTGCTGGATTCGCGAAAACAAAAACTGCAAAAAAAAAGTACCTTCTGGGATGTATTTGGTGCTCTTCAGAAATGTATATAGCGGTACATTTTCAGAATGACTCTGGGTTAGTAAAATGGCATACTGTTTCCTATAATGGGTAGAGTTAGGTGTGTGAGGTTGGGTAATAGAAAATACAGTTTGTACATTATAAATACTATGGAAACTTATGGAATGTCCCCAAAATTCACAAAAACAAATTTGTATATGTGCAACTGTGTTTTCAGACAAAATAATGTCAAATATGCATAGATTGCATTCCACTGCATGATATACTGTAATACTGTACAGTGGGGGAAATAAGTATTCAACACGTATTCAACATGTCACCATTTTTCTCAGAAAACATATTTCTAAAGGTGCTGATGACTTGAAATGTAACAACCAAATAAATCCATATATTTATTGGAAAACAGAATTAATTAGTTTACTAATGAAGTAATGTGTAACAAAATGAAATGACACATTAAAAAAGTATTGAACACATAAGGAAAGGGAGCTGTAAAAAGGCAGTGAAAGCCCAGACAGCAGCTGAAATTCTTCAGTAATTATTCAGCAACCCTCTGCTGAACTCTCAAATGCTTACAGAGAAAGAAAATTAAGCTGTAGAATGGCCCAGCCAATCACTTGACTTAAATCCAATAGAAATTACAAAATGAAGCTCAAATTTGATAGACGAGACCCACAGATCCATTGAGATTTTTACACTCTGTTGAGGTGTGTGAAAAAAATCATACCTTAGCAATGCATGTGACTTCACTCTCCATATGAGAGGCGTCTGTATTAAATAAATTTCAGCAGTTCAGTCAGTACATTATCCCTGTGTCATTTCATTGTTATTACGCATAACCTTTTTTTTTTTCATTTCATATATATATATTATAGGTGGGCCATATTTTCCGACAAGATCCACACAGGCGGCTGTCAGTAAAGGACCGCACAGACACACAGACGCACACACACAAACACACACACACACATCGCGAAATGCGGAAGTTTTTTTTCTTCTCATTTGGCATGCGTTATTAAATTCCATAACACTCTCACCTGTCCTTACTCATTTATTTGCGTCTAATACCCCAGTTTGTCACGAAGGCATGAATTAAATGTTTGTGAGTTAAAGTGAAACTGCTCAACTGCAGTTAGAGTCAGGCATCCTGCTGATTTGATTCAGAAGGGCACTTCTTTCCCAGACGGCTCACCGGTCAGGTATACATCGGCGCTAAACTATCAAGGTGAAAGTCATCATAGCTTGCGTAGAATAGACCCAGCTCTCACCCAACTTTGAGAATAGATTAACGGCGATATTTTTTTATCGCGCGATAAGAGTCTCGCCTTAACGCAGCACGTTAACGCCGATAAGGGCCCACCACTAATATATATATATATATATATATATATATATATATATATATATATATATATATATATATATGGTTGTAATGTTTGGGTTTTTACCAAAATCTGGTTCAATTCTATGTCAACAGATGCTTTAGAATATTTTTCCCAGAAAAAAATAAAAACATGTTGAATACTTATTCCCCCTGCTGTATTTATTTATGTTTTTTTACATTTATTTTTTATATTTTTTGAGTTGGTGCCAATGAAATGTACTGTCTTTATGACAACAGAGGTGGTGTCCCAAATGCAGCTTTATTAAAACGAAAGGATGGTCAGACAGGCAGGTTCAACGGGAGCAAACGTACAAAAAGGGGAAATCCAATAGAGACATTTAAAAAGGCAGGCAATGGTCAGGGCAGAAAACACTTCAGAATCCAAAACAGTCCAAAAATCAAAACATGGGAAATACAAAAACACAAACAGGGAGAAACGCAAGGCAACATCGCTGGTGATCACAACAACTGCATTGGGTGGAAATACTGCCCTTTATTAAACTTTTATTCATTCATTTTCATTTCGGCTTAGTCACTTTATTAATCAGGGGTTGCCACAGCGAAATGAACCGCCAACTTATCCAGCCTATGTTTTACGCAGCGGATGCTCTTCCGGCCACAACCCAACACTGAGAAACACCCATGTACTCCCCCATTCACACACATACACCACGGCTAATTTAGCTCATTCAATTCACCTATACTGCATGCCTTTGAACTGTGGGAGAAACCGGAGCACCCGGAGGAAACCCATGCGAACACGGGAAGAACATGCAAACTCCACACAGAAAAGCCAACTGACCCAGCCGGGGCTCCAGTGACTTTCTTGCCATGAGGCGATCGTGCTACCCACTTCGCCATCGTGAAGCCCGCCTTTGTTAAACTTTTTGTTCAATAAGTTACTTTTTTTTGAGTGCATCCCATCATTCATCACATTTAAGAAAGTGCAACTTCCATGCCCCAAAAAACATTTAAGGAAAATTTTGCTGTTTTTTGATTTGGATTGTGAGGTTAATATGTAAAACTTAAGTAATGTAAAATGTTTCAAACAGCTTTTTATCACTCAATTAGTATTAGTAAGGATCGCAGTTACATTCATAGAGATTGATAACCAGAAATGTAGAAGTGTAGTTTAAATTACAAAAGAACAAATGACTGAAAATGTAAATAAAACTTTGTTACAACTTAATGTTGCAGGTGTGGTTAACTAAGTGGAAACGTTTAGCCTTCACACCCACTTGAATACAACCAAACAAGTGGTCAAGTGCAAAGACTACAAGTACAGGTATTAAAAAGGCCTTAGGTTTTGCTTATGTTTATTAAAGGGGTGGTCCACTACGATATCATATTTTAAACTTTAGTTGATGTGTAACGTAGCTGTGTGAACATAAACAACATATCTGAATGTAATACGCTAAAAGTTCAATGCAAAGGGAAACTTTGGCTTTTACAGAGTTAGCTTAGCAAAGCCTACAGCAAACGGAGTTTGGGGACTACAAAAAAATACATCCGGGCTAGTAAGATCACAAGGGCTTCCAGTTATGCGCATTCACCACACAAACCCTGCACAGTGAAGGGGTGTGGCCAGAGGCGCTGTAATGTTATAAAATGCCATCCAAACGCTGCTATTTCCACAGAGCATGTTCTTTTTCTGTATTTGGGCCTCCAAAGGACATTGTCACGGCCACACATGGAAGACAATGGAGGTTAAGACTTTCAAGTATTTATTCAAGCGAACCAGCAACAACTGATTGAGAAGCAGGAAAGTGATGAAGCAAAGTTCTGTATGTTGAGTCCAGTTCAGTGATAACACCACACACACACACACACACACACACATACTTTAAAGACACTTCCCTTTAGCAGGATGTTTGTATCCACAGGAAAAAGGGGGACATCCATGGAAGAGCATAGGAGATAACATGGGATTACAGGAGAGCTGATGAGGAAGACCATCTGACGTTGATTCCAGCCGGTGAGTGACTGGGAAAGGTGAGACTTTATAGGGAGTGTATGATTGGGGTATCAGGTGTGGGCTATTAGTATTTAGGGGAAGCTGCAGTCACACTGGACTTTTCTCCCCATAGACATCCATTCATACGCGCGTGAATGTGTCAGACCGGTAAGCAAGGTCATGCGTCAAGTTTAAGTCAAATTTGCATCACTTGACTGCGTGAGACGAATCGAGGATCAAAACATGACCTTTCTGGACAGAAATTTAAAACATTGACCAATCGCTCGCTTTTTTAATGTCTAATAATCTTGTTTCCTGCCCCCTTTCGCAGCGCCGTACGACAGAATTTTGCATGCTCAAACTCTAGTGTGACAGCAACTTTATGGTCCACGTGAGTGGTGTGTTGTGGTGGTTGGTGATTGGCTGAGGCGGTTTGGACTACGTGAACAAGCCGAGAGTGTGACAGACATGACACAAAGACAGAAGTGCTTACAGTTTCATTTGAATTATGTTCCAGAGAATTATAAAAAATATATAGCTAGCACTTGACAAAGGACAGCCTCCAAAATCTCTCCAAGTTCAGTGCTGGATTCGGTTAAAAACTCCTCCAACCGACGAAGCTGTGGATTGTGAGCCACAACCTGTAAGTATTTTTATTTGTAAAATTGATCAATTACATGCAAAGTTTCTAGCATTAACGTAAACAAGGATGTAAACAACGGGAAACGCTGTTTGGCACCATTACCAATTTAGCTACACATTCATATTTATCAGTCAAACCCCTGTAAACAGCCACAATCTTCAGCAGCGAGTGCAGTGTCTTTAACATTCAGGAAAATAACACACTAGTCAGATGAATCCAAATGCAAGTGATATTTAATATTTAATATATATATATATATATATATATAGAGAGAGAGAGAGAGAGAGAGAGAGAGAGAGTCAAGAAATGCTCAGTAAGCAACAAATTCAAAGTGTCCAGCGTCGGGAATGGAAGTAATAGAAACAGCAGGTAACAGAGAGTGCACAAAAAGTGCACCAGATAAACGACAATCCTGACGAGACACAGAGAAATCATAAACAAGATTAACGAACTGACAACTGAAGCGTATGACATATTTAAGCATTATATGACATAATGAAGCATAAACATCGCTTCTTAAAAAGGTGGAGCTGAGTACCAACAGCTGGGCTGTTGACAGACCAGCTGATCCTAGTTAGTGAGTCACGAGTCACGTGATCACAACACAACAGAAGCACGTGGAAGAATGCGAAACAATCCCACATGACAACATTACAGAAAGAGCGCATGCATCATCAACCGCGACAGTGTCTCTCTATGCAGAAGCTTTCAGTGTCTCCCTATGCGGCCACTTTTCCTGCGTTCTACATTCTCAATTAACAAACTCGCAAAATATATGTAAATGTTTCATACTACTTACACATGCTTATTCCAAATATATGTGAAAGACACTTGTCAGATTTTATTTTAGAGAGTAGGCGTGAGGTTCATCTGTGTGCTCTTCATTTTCTGTCTGATTCAGGCAAACTGATATGGCTGTTTACACAGCACAAAAGTGCGTGCTTGTAGGGGCATGACATGGTGACGTGGAGCCGATCCACAAATCACAGCACATTATGTTAGCTGACCAATCAGAGCCTCTTGAAGGCGGGCCTTTCAGAGGAACTAGGAAAAATGACAGTCGTTTCAAGTTATAAAAAAAAATAACAACATTATTTTCTACAAGTGAAGCAAGAGCACATATTGCTTTGCATCTTATAAACACAACCAAGCCTTAAAAATACGCTGTGGACCCCTTTAAATGCACCTTTATTGTTTCACTTTTCAAAAAATTATTATTTTACATGCTATAAATAATATTTCTCCACCAGATCAGCCATTTCAAACCACCGGCTCAACACCCACACAGCCACACAACTAACCCCAGAGAGTGTGCGCGCGCATGTGTGTGTGGTGTCATGCTTTATGAGGATATCAAGTATAGCTACTGTGAATGCTTTAAAGAGAAGAGGAACAGCCGGGAGGGACCACTGTCTCTGCTCTCTGAGAATGAGAGGAGAGATCAAAGAGAGAGGAAGAGAAGGGAGTGAGGGATCCGAGCGAGAGAGAGAGAGAATAAAAGTGAGAGAGCTCAAGCTAGAAGCCTTTGATCCTCCAAAATAGTGACCTTTGTGTGAACCAACAGCTTCCTCCCATGGAGACCCTGCCAATATGGCATAGTTCTGATTAAAATATAACTTCATTTGAAGTCGGTTGAGCTTTTGATTGGGCTTCGCGAGGAAAATAAACCGTGGAAAAACAGCTTCTTTAACTCGGAGATAGAGGCTAATCCTAATTTAAGATAATAGACCTTTAAAAATTCATTTGCTCTCGATGGATGAGGCGTTTGTACAGGATAAAGAGTGTTTTCATGCTCTTTAATAGCAGCTATTGTTTGCAGAGCTAAAAGCTTTTAATGTGGTAATGTTAGACACTGAAAGGGAATCAGGTGTGGTCTGACTTCAAATGCAAACTTTTGTAGATTTGTCATACGTTAACAGAATAGTTCACCCAAAATTAATAAATACTCACTATTTACTCACCCTCAAGTTGTTTTACATCTTTATCAGTTTCTTTCTTCTGTTGAACACAACAGATGATAATTTAAAGAACACTTGAAACCCTGTAATCATTGACTTCTGTTGTATGAAAAACAAATACTATTAAATTCAGTGGTTACCAGTTTCTTCAGTATAGCTTCTTTTGTGTTTAACAGAAGTTTGTGACAAGTGAAGGGAGAGAAAATGATGACAAAATGTATATTTTTTTGGTGAACTATGCTTTTTCTTTCATCAGTAGATTATTAAAGATGATTTATAGCTGAGACCTTGTCTTTGTTGATTCAAAAAATCAGTCCTGAGCACAGGTTACAGTTTTTACAATAGAGAGAGAGGACACATGTGCTGTATTACTTTTTAAAGTGGCACTTGTGCTGCAATCTGTATCAACAAGCAACAAACTGCATTAGCTCATGTGGGAGTTATGCCAGCTCAAATGTCACTACGGGAAAAGAAGCTCACTCTTCAGACTGGAAAAAAAAAGTTTGTTGAGGCTGTGGATTCAAGGTAATAATGTTGTAAATAATATATTACTTGCACAGACAGATTGTTTCACTTGAGACGTCAATATATTGTCAGAAGCCACATGTAACGGGGATGTGACGCTGACAACAGGCGTGCGGATCCAAATGCAGGTTTATTAGAATGGTCAGGCAAGCAATGGTCAACACAGGGGCAAACAGATGTATACAGGCAATCCAGAATCGTAGTCAATGGCAAATGGTCAGAGGCAGGCAGCAGACAGGAGTAAACAAATTAACGAGGCGAGGATCAAAAAAACACGGCAAGCAAGACAAAGGAAACTGCGTTGTAGTATCACATAAACAGTAGACAAGACTCAGCCTACAGTGTGTGTGTGTTTGAGCAGTACTTATAGTCCTTGAATCAGTCCTTGAGCAGTTTCAGCTGTGAGAGTGTAATCAGTCAGGATCTGGAAACGGTTGTGTGTGTGTGTGTGTGTTGCATGACTGGGTGTTGTAGTTCATAACTTGGCAGATTTGTAGTTTATGTGAATGTGAGTTTATTTGCTAGCGATCTCTGGTTGTAGATCGCTGGTGATTGTGACACCACGGGTATTAACTGTGCCTGTATTTTAAATGTCTCAAAGTGTTAGAAGCCATTGCAATTTAGGAGTGACCTATATGTCTTTAAGCCCCCAAATCATTAGGACCTCAAGACATTTGTTAAAATGATAATTAACATTAAAAATATATATATGTTTTCAAATTTTAGTTTAGTTATTGTTCAGCATAATATTGAACACTAAAGGCAATATACAGACAATGAATGTAATATTTTATCCATCCATTTTAATTTAAAACCAATTTTAAGAATGTTCACAAAAAGATCTATATAATATGTATAATAATAATAATATTATTATGATGATGACAATGATGACGTTGATGATCATAAATCAATCAATCATTCAGCTTTTAGGATTTTCTTTCAAGGAAATTCCAAGATAAAATATTTAAATAAATCAATAATCCTTGATTTCACAAAATTTCTTTGTAGGGGCAATCAATCAATCAATCAATCAATCAATCAATCAATCAATCAATCAATCAATCAATCAATCAATCAAATCATTAAAAAAAAAAAGGTAAAGAGTTTATAATTTGTTTATTCTGCTCATTAGGTAAGCTAATTATGTCCCAAATTACAACATATATCCAAATTTAAGGGTTCATTTAGGTATTAATGACTCAAAAAATACTTGGACTATATTCAGTCTGATTCATGAACTTACTGCTTACTTACTGTTTCCCTTGTTTAATGAGTTTACATGTTGTTTACTCAGCTCATTGCAAATATGCAAGTCCAATTCAATTAATTAATGACTTCAGAATGACTTGTTTACTTCAGTTTCATTTGTGAAGTAGCCAATTTTACAAAATAACAATTCACTGCTTCTCTGCAAACCTTTCAACATAGGCTCATTCTGAAAACATAGCCCTACATACATACTGGAGATCGCAAATTATGCAGCCAGAAGTACGTATGGCTGCATTTCGTCTTAAAAACGAACACTACGAGGCAGTATGACGCCGTTCCTTTTCAATCGGTCAATCTGTGCTTTTAAAAACACTATTGGTTGAGTTTAGGGAAGGAGGAGGGTGGGTCAGTCAATTGGTCAGTCAGTCATTCAATCAATCGACAGTGGCCTCTGGCCTCTTTATGTCTATTTGACGTCCACATATTGATGCCCTTTTGAACAACAAAACATCACAAGAAGTTTGTCAAAAAACTATTAAAATTTTGATTATGGGACAATGACGAGTGACAATATTTCAATGACGAGTTTTAAGCCAATATTAGATGTCAATTTGATGTCATTTTGACATCAATGTAGTTTACATGCATTGTAGGGATACCAAATTCACTTTAAATTAGATTTTTTGCAATTAAAGCTTTCAGATAAATAATAAAACATTTCTTATATTAATACACTATTTGTGTTGTTTTCGTGATCAAAAGAGCTTCAATATGTGGATGTCAAATTGACGCCAAAGTTATGACATCAAATCGATTAGCATTTTTTATGTCATTTTCACATTAAGGTGCCCAATGGGATAGTTTGGGCAAAGGTAAAAATATACAACGTTCGAAAATGGACAAAGACGGGTCTGTTTGATGCAGTTCTTGGAACTTTCTTCTTTTATAACACTAGCAAAACCATCCCCTCCCCTCCATCTCTTCTCTCCCTAGCAACTTCTTTTCTCTTTTTCCGTCTCTCACTCTCCCTGCCTTCCCTATGGGTATTTCATCGAATATTTATGTCCTCTTCCCTCTCCAGAAGTGTCATTTTAACTTTAACATGCTTTGAAGCCAGAGAGTTTGACACCACAGAATGTTGTAAAACTAAAATAAAAAGCATCGACCTGTCTCCCCATCTACAATCGCTTCATAGCAAGTCAACTGGAGATGCTGTGCTGTTTTTGCCCTTTAGACACGCGCTATCATTAAAGATAGAAAAACTGGAAAAGTACTGACTTATGGAGAACAATGAACAGTTTTAAAGGTTAAGAAGTCATTTTCTCATTGTTTTAAAGTGTCTATCATGAATACAAGGAATCATTTTGATAAATAAAGATTTACAACGTTTTTTTTTAATTCTGTTTGTAAAACAAAATGGTTTTATATTTTTAACCAATTGTAATGACTCTTTTATAAGCAGTTTTCATTAATGTATACAATTGAGTAATTAATATACTCTAACACTTTGTAACATGAACTAACTTTTAACTAGAAAATAAGAGATCACTTTAAAATGCAAAGCTAAATTTGTTTAGCTATGGGTTTCTGTAAAATGCTAATATGTATTACATTCCTGTAATCCTGTAATGTAAGGTCTGGTTACAATACCACCTAATTAGTATTTAATAACATATTTCTGACTCTCCACAGCAAGGGTCATGAAACATTTAAATCCCAAAAAGGACATTGTCAAAACCATGACAATGCACCTTTATTCTACACCTTATTTATTTATAGATTACACACACACTCATGTCAATTTTGTTTATTTAACTAACTTATACTGCATGTTTTTGGGAGAAACAGGAGCATCCAGAGAAAACCCACATGAACACAGGAAAAACATGCAAACTCTACACAGAAACACGACTGACCCTGTCAGGAATCAGCAACCTTCTTGCAGTGAGGTGACAACCAATGAGCCACCATGCCAGGTTACTTACCTTAAATTAATCAGGATGACTTTTGGTTTCACTAATACAATCAAACACGCACCACAACAATACAATGAGAAAATTGTGGTCAGTGTTGCCAGATGCATTTGAATGTTTCCAGCCCAAATTGTCCAAAACCCTCCCAAATGCCCACAAAAAAATACCCACCAAATTGTGTCAACCTGCTTAAGCCATTTTTTCAACCTGCAGGCTCATTCTGAAAACATACTGCTATATACATTCCTGAAGAGTGCGAAATACGTCCCAGGGGTAATTATTTTTGCAGTTTTTGTTTCTGTGAATTTTTTTCTCACAAGTGCCATTCGCGCCTGCTGTTCTCGACTAAATCCACCAGAGGCCGCTGTCAACTGACTGACTAACTAAATGACTGACTGACCAATCAACTGACCCTCCCCCCTTCTTATCTAAACCCAACCAATGGTGTTTTCAAAAGCACAGACTGACCTGCCCACCCACTTCCCTAAACCCAACCAACAGTTTAAAAAAGCAATCCAGAAAAAGAAAAAGCCCGCACCTGATTTTTACCACGTTTTAAAATTTGACCACATTCTGACCCTGTTTTCTACTTGTTTATTTATTTTTTTGGTTTCTGTTTTTGTCTTACCCACTTTCTGTAAACATTCTTCGCAGGACTCATCGTACATAGTGAGGTACTGGACAAACTGAAAACAGTGGGAAAGCCATCCATATGGAGGTAAACAGTCAGTTGGTAAGCATGAAAAGCAACAGCATCATACCACCACGTAGGGTTCGTTTTAAAGATGAAATCCAGCCATATGTACCTCTGGCTACATCATTTGCGATCTCCAGAAATTTATATAGGGCTATGTTTTCAGAATGAGCCTATGTTGCAACTTTTTACTAGCATAATCATCTCACGTTCATCATCTGACGAAATTAACCTAACGAAATTTAAGTAAAAGAACAATAAATAAAAATAAATAAATCATATATATATATATATATATATATATATATATATATATATATATATATATATATATATATATATATATATATGTGTGTGTGTGTGTGTGTGTGTGTGTGTGTGTGTATATATATATATATATATATATATATATATATATATATATATATATATATATATATATATATATATATATATATATATATATATATATATATATAAGTATGTATATATGTATATATAAATACTGTATACCCATGAAAATAAACATTTTAAGTGGATTTATTTGATTAAAAATGTATTAGTTTGTTTTGTTTTTAGGTTAATAAGTTCAGCCAAGTAAAACTTTGATATATAAGTTATGTCAACACGTTCAATCAAGATAACTCAACATAACTCAAAATATTAAATTGTCACAACTAATTGGCACAATCATTTTTTACAGTGTAGTGGAATTTGATACTTAAACTTAAGTGTTATACTGGCATATTAACTGCCTATTATTAAAATATTAACTTAAAATATGATATTATTATATATACTTATTCTATGTACTAACTTACTATCTATTAATACACAGCTAATTAGAAGTGTGTTGAGTTATCAGACTTAGTTGATGGTTTGTTAATACCATTAATTGTACATTAAATTAAAGTATCACCAAATTTTCATTTTTAGTTTGAAGCTTGTTAGATTGTCATGTAACCATATGTTATAGTTCATCTTGAAATTTACAACTTCACGGCCACAGCTAATTACAGTAATTCAATAACAACAACCCCTTCAGGATAGTAAATCATCTAAAAAAATGTCCGAATGATTGATCCTTCCAAGGCTAGTAATTATAAAATAATTCTAAGTTAACAAGTAGTCAACGTACATGTGGCTGGTGAGGAAGTCTTCAACTCTCAGACAAGCCAGTCGCCTCGAAATTGATTCCCCAATTGATTCACTCTAAAGCCAGATACTGTGTCCACAGGAGAGCTGGTATTATCTCTCAGCCGATCAGCGATAGCTCTCCATATTCTTGGAGATGAAGGAATGATTAGGCTGTCCAGTGTGTGTCATCTTTGACAGTGACGGATCTGAGCGAGAGTCGAGCTTTTGATGAAATAGAGAAATGGCCTGGGATCATAAAGCCAAAGGTAGGCCAAGCTCAGACTGCACTTCACTTGACCATCACCGTAACTCATTTTTCATCAGATCATCTACCTCAAGCCTCATATCATTCGCAGAACTCTTATTCCCCAAATAGACTTGCCACAGATAGAATAAAGTCGAAAAAAATAATAAAGCTCTTTTATTTATTTTTTTTTTTCAATATTTGCAGTGATTTCTCTGTTCTTTACTGAACCCTCCATAGAGATTGTGTCACCTCCGCGAAGGTTGATATGACCTAAGATAACCACCTCAGGTGATAAACTATATGACTTCTTTTGGGATTTTTTTTCTTCTCTACTTTTCTATAGCAGTGCATCGGAAAACTAGTTTAGCAGTAGAATTTGTTAAAACAGAGACATTCCTTTTATTTTTTTTACTGAACAACATCTGCGTCCTCCAGCTCTTTTTAAATTTCTGCGTTGTTGATTAAAATGGTATGTGGGAATTCAAATGCAAAAGTGTTTTTCATGCATTTGCTATAAAAAGCAGCCCTGATTGTTTTATCAAATATGTTCAAATTATGCAGAGCTTAGTTGGAGAACTCCAAGGACCTTCCTGTTCCTATTGCATAAGCACCCTACAAAATCATCTGCACACAGTATGTATGGGGAATTTGTTTTCTTGTATTTTAGCTATTTAGTTAGTTATTTTCTATTTATTTATTAATGCAGCATAGACATTGATGGGAACAAGTCTGCTCAATCAATAGAAATGGTCAAATTGTCCTCTCAAAATCTGAAATGATTGCACTGGTCTGCCAGCCTTCATTACAGAGCAATTTGTTTGTTGTTAGGATCACAAAAGGTTTAAAAATGACATTTTTAGGCTGTTCTGACTGAACTTCTAACAGTGCTTAACATTGTAAAAATTATTTAGTTGGCCAATCAAATGAACGTAGGTTGGGCCAACACAAAGGGCTCTATTTTATTGATCTAGGTGCAAAGTCTCAAGCGCATGGCACAAAAGCATTAAGGGCGTGTCAGAGTCCACTTTACTATTTTGAGGACGGAAAAATACGGTTTGCACCACAGCGCATGGTTCAACAAGGTTGTGCTTATACTCTGAATGAGTTAATGATGTGTTTTGAGTATGACGTGCATTAAACCAATCAGAGTCTCATGTCCCATTTCCATTTAGAAGTCAGTTGCTATTTACAGTGCATGGCGGATTTTGTAAGTGGAAAAACTGAATGTTTCACTAGCGAGAAAACAGTTAAACAGACCATCTGCAGGACGAGATTAAAGAAATGAGCCTCCTCAATTCAGCCTCTTAACTTATTTTTACTTTACTCCTTTACTTTTGTGGATAAGGAAACGCTGTTGTACACACTCCACTGAAGACATCCATTAGCCTACATATTTAATGTAGTTTGTTAAGCGCAAAGATTAGTTTCAAAACTATTTCTATATTCAGTTCTAATTTCCAGCAAACAAATAAATGAACAATAATAACAAAGTGTGGTCAAAAAACTGAGTTATATCCAAACACACGTCCTATTCTTATGCCCCATATGGTGATGCATACATCTCCAAAACCCGACAGGTAGACAAATCTAAACTTGTTTTTATTAAAACAAATATAAATATGCTTATAATAAATAACATTACTGATTATAATAATATTCAACATACAACATACAAATTCAAATTGTCATGAACAAACTGAAAAAAGCGCCCTGAGATGAAGAAGGCATGTGTTTATATATATATATATATGTAGTAAATAATCATTTCTGTAATATTTAAATCCTTTAATTTTTTTTTTCATATGTAAAGATGTTTGTGTATTGCTGTATATCCTGTGTGTATTAAACAATATGTAAGTGTTTGAACACATAGGCGCATAACTAACGCGCTCTGCACTGGACTTTAGACTGGCTTTTAGATAGTCAGTGGCGCAGTCTATTTCAATCCCTTAAAATAGCAATGCGCCAACAATGCGCATTAACAACGCTTTTTTTTAGACTGGAACACCCATGAGTCCACAAAATGCCGCAAATGGATTTGCTATTTAAACAACGTGGTGCAAAACGGGAAAATTAGGGTTGCGCTGGTGTGAAAATAGCCAAAGAAAAAGTTGTGCCAAACACGTCTTGCGCCTTATTGCACCGGGTGTATGATAGGGCCCGAAGTGTCAGTTTAATGTTGCAACAATTAAAGCAGCAAAACATTTTGAAAATGTTTTACAGTACAAAGGTTAAAAGACTGAGAAAGACACAAATGAATGTTTTTACTCAAAATTTGTCTTTTGAACCAAAATAATGAACACTTTACTGTTATTACGCGTTACTGTATTCTAATTACATTTTTGGGGAACACAATAATGTAACAAATTGCATTTTAAAATTGTGTAATTTAATTACAGTTACTAAAGTCAATGTAACTACACTGTAAAAAAAAAACCTAATTTTACAGAAAATATCTCTAAATTTTTTACAGTAATTTTTTGTCATTTTAAATTATATTCAAAACTTAGTAAAATGACAAACAATCTCTCTAAATTAACAGTTTGACTTTCATTTTAGGTACTTTATCATTAAAGACAAATTACTGACATTTTTGTTTTTTATACAGGGAAAATACACTATTATTTATACAGTATTTTTTCTGTTATTTTAAATTATATTCAAAAGTCCGTAAAAATTACAAACAATATCTGTAAATTAACAGCTTGACTGTTATTTTATGTACTATACAATTAATGACAAATTACAGCAATTTGTCTGTTTTATACAATTAAATTGCCGTATTATTTAAACACTGTTTTTTCCTGTTTTTTTGAAGTACATTTAAAATTACGTAAAATTAAAGTAATAAATTGTAATTGTAAAAAAAAAAAAAATCGTAAAAAAAAGGTAAATGACTGGCAGCTACGGCTGCCAAACAAAAACCATAAAATTACGGTAAAATTTCTTTTGTTGAAGTAAAGTGCAAAAATAATAAATCTACAGATATTTTCATTAAAATGTTTACAGAAAAACACTGTTATTTTACAGACTTCTCCAAGATTATTAGGATCAAATCCATTTAATAAAGTTACACAATAAGAGTTTTACAGAGAAACACTGTTATTTTACAGACTTTTCCTAGATTATTATGATCAAATCCATTTAATAAAGTTACACAATAAGAGTTTTACAGAGAAACACTGTTATTTTACAGACTTTTCCTAGATTATTATGATCGAACACCATCAATAAAGTGACTGCACTAAAAGTTTAAGAGAAAACAATGTTATTTAAAAGAATTTTCCCTAAATCATTACGATTAAACACCTTTAATAAAATGCCAAGACATGCTCAAGGTCGTAATTTAACGGTTTTATTTTGGATCAAAAAAGTCTGGAAAAAACAACATACAAGATACAACTGGTTAAAATTCTCACAACTTTAAAATTAAAGTGGTTACATTTTATTGAATAGTATTTATGTAAAACATGTTGAGATTTAAGTTATATGGAATGACTCAGTTCCAAATCTTAAATGAAACTGTAATGTGAAGGGGACGCTGACAAAGGAGTGCAGATCCAAATGCAAGTTTATTACACAGAGATGGTCAGGCAAGCAACAGTCAACAGAGGAGCAAACAGATGTATGCAGGGAATCCAGAGTCATGGTCAAATAACAGGCAAATGGTCAGTCCCAGCAGCAACAACAACAACAACAACATAAACAATTAACAAGCAAAGCAAGAGAAACGCGTCATAATGTTCACAGTAACAGTATAACAAGCCTTAGCAATTAGTGCGTGCATCTGTGCTGCTTTTAAAGTCCATGTAATCAGTTCATAACGATCCTCCGACTGTGTGTGTGTGTGTGCAAATAGTGGGTGTGAAACAGTGAAAATCAAGTAGCTGGATATGTTTTCAGTATATCTTAAGTTTATCATAATCCTATAGTCTGAGAATTTCATGAAACTGTTGTGCTGTTTACTGTAGTAGTTTAAATGTTCCTGTCACAATCATCAGCAATTTAATCCTTGTAGATCGCTGGTAAACACGCAGATCGTCATAGAACTACAAATCCGCCATTATATGGACTACAGATCCAGTCAGGCAATGCTCACATGCACCTGTTCCAGATTCCACTGATTGCGCACACACACACAGTCGAAGGATCGTTATGAACTGATTACATGGACTTTAAAAGCAGCACAGACGCACGCACTAATTGCTAAGGCTTGTTATACTGTTACTGTGAACATTATGACGCGTTTCTCTTGCTTTGCTTGTTAATTGTTTATGTTGTTGTTGCTGCTGGGACTGACCATTTGCCTGTTATTTGACCATGACTCTGGATTCCCTGCATACATCTGTTTGCTCCTCTGTTGACTGTTGCTTGCCTGACCATCTCTGTGTAATAAACTTGCATTTGGATCTGCACTCCTTTGTCAGCGTCCCCTTCACATTACAGTTTCATTTAAGATTTGGAACTGAGTCATTCCATATAACTTAAATCTCAACATGTTTTACATAAATACTATTCAATAAAATGTAACCACTTTAATTTTAAAGTTGTGAGAATTTTAACCAGTTGTATCTTGTATGTTGTTTTTTCCAGACTTTTTTGATCCAAAATAAAACCGTTAAATTACGACCTTGAGCATGTCTTGGCATTTTATTAAAGGTGTTTAATCGTAATGATTTAGGGAAAATTCTTTTAATTAACATTGTTTTCTCTTAAACTTTTAGTGCAGTCACTTTATTGATGGTGTTCGATCATAATAATCTATGAAAAGTCTGTAAAATAACAGTGTTTCTCTGTAAAACTCTTATTGTGTAACTTTATTAAATGGATTTGATAATAATAATCTAGGAAAAGTTTGTAAAATAATAGTGTTTCTCTGTAAAACTCTTATTGTGTAACTTTATTAAATGGATTTGATAATAATAATCTAGGAAAAGTCTGTAAAATAACAGTGTTTCTCTGTAAAACTCTTATTGTGTAACTTTATTAAATGTATTTGATCATAATAATCTATGAAAAGTTTGTAAAATAATAGTGTTTCTCTGTAAAACTCTTATTGTGTAACTTTATTAAATGTATTTGATCATAATAATCTATGAAAAGTTTGTAAAATAATAGTGTTTCTCTGTAAAACTCTTATTGTGTAACTTTATTAAATGGATTTGATCGTAATAATCTAGGAGGAGTCTGTAAAATAACAGTGTTTCTCTGTAAAACTCTTATTGTGTAACTTTATTAAATGTATTTGATCATAATAATCTATGAAAAGTTTGTAAAATAATAGTGTTTCTCTGTAAAACTCTTATTTTGTAACTTTATTGAATGTATTTGATCATAATAATCTAGGAGAAGTCTGTAAAATAACAGTGTTTTTCTGTAAACATTTTAATGAAAATATCTGTAGATTTATTATTTTTGCACTTTATTTCAACAAAAGAAATTTTACCGTAATTTTATGGTTTTTGTTTGGCTGCCGTAGCTGCCAGTCATTTACCTTTTTTTTACGATTTTTTTTTTTACAGTGTATGTTACTGATGTTACAAATATAGTTTTTAGAAGAAGAAAAAAATGCTTCTTTTAAATAAAGTTTTCGGCTGCAACGTCAGTTATTAAGCATGCGCTTTTAAATTGCTGGAGAACGCTGTCTGAAATGGTTGCTGATTAGAGTGACTCTTTCTTCAAGTGGAAATACAGACCTTACTTTGAATTTATTGAGTGTAAAAACATAATTGTTTCTGTGAAATGCAGTCTTTGTCCAGTCGTTAAAGAACTTTTGACTGCTTTTAACTCTACCAGCAACTTGTTCAAGCCCTTGAACATAAAGAATTCTATGACAATATTCGTCACCAAGGAGGACACCGGCGCCCAAAAACACAAAGGCCCAACTCAGCCTAAACAGGTTAAATTGGATTTTTGTGCAGGATCGGGAGTGAAGGTATCTTCTGAATGTGAAGAGAAGTGTAGCTGCTTATGGGGCTGTTCACATATCGCGTCTTTGGCACATACTCACTTTTTCCAGCAACACCAGTTGAAAACCGCGAGTCACGTGACAAGAACTGAATAATATATACATATTTCAGTTGACTAACTACCTCAGACAAACACAGACCACCCAAACACTGCATTTGCATAGTATGGATGTCAATGGTTACAGGTATACAGTTTTCTTCATGTTCTCTTTTGTGTTAAAAATAAAAAGGTAAACAGGTTTGGAACAAGTGAATGATGAGAGAATTTTAAGTTTTTAAGTGTTTTGAATACGTAAAACTGCTGTAATCAACCCATTGTAATATGTCTTAGTGAATATTAAATTACTGATAGAACTGCAGTTTATTTTTGATTTTTTTATAGGTATATTTAATTCATTTTAAAAGTAACTTCAAAGTAAAGTAATTAGTAAACTGATTACTTTTTACATTAAGTAATTAGTAATGTAATCAGATTACAATTTTCCAGTAGTAGTCAGTAATTTGTAATCTATTACTTTTTTGTATATGCACAGCTTGTGTTTTTTTCCATACCAATACATTTCTGGTGAACGGTTAATGTGACTTTTTTCAATTTTATACGGTTCCTTTTACAGCATTGATGTTGTAATGTAATTAAAATATAATCAGTTAAATAGACTGCAGCATTCATTTAGTTGTTCAAACGTAAAACGAGATAAAACGCCATGTACACAAATTTAAATAAATAAATAAAATGTCATATTTTAAAGACTTGGAGCGAAAAAATGTTATTTATTGCAGTGCTTCTTGTACATTTTGAAACCCACTTTAATATCGTATATCAATCAGGCAGTGAATATCGTTGATTTTAAAGAAAACAAACCTTAACGTGCTGATTTTATAACGGCGTACAGTTCACTGGAAGCGCTTGACCCGGGTTACTAAAAAAATTAAAAGTCGTTTTGCATAATTTTGCATATACCCTATTGGGAAACACCAATACACTCTCATTCTCACACACACACACACACACACACACACACACACACACACACACACACACACACACACACACACACACGCACGCATAACACACACGCACACACACACACACACACACACACACTACGACAATTTAGTTTGTTCAATTCACCTATAGGGTATGTCTTTGGACTGTGGGGGAAGAAGTTATAACAATATACTGTTATTATAAATATATTATTTACAAATATTTCAAATGGATTATTTCCCCAAATAGAATTAGACATATAGAATTGCCTTTTTTATATAAAAAATAAAATAAAATATTAATAATAATAATAATATTAATAATAATAATAATAATAATAATAATAATAATAATAATAATAATAATAATAATTGGTTCCCTTCTATGTTCAAGACATTGTTACAAAGTTAATTTAGGTTGATGACACCCAATGGTTAATGAACAACTTTATTTCTGTTAACTTCAAAATACTAAAATAAATCTATTGTTCTTTGTTTGTTCATGTTTGTGACTCACATCAATACAAGCTGAGATGCAGAATGCAGAGTTATGCTTTATTTCACATAATACAATAAAAATCCTTTATATTTACATTAGGTGTGACTTCGGTCACAAAAGATGTCCAAATACTTTCAGTTTTTTTTAGAAACAATCTGTGTCCATCAAACTGTGAGCGCCCATAATATGTTCTGTCCAGTTCACCAGAATGAGTGTTTTATCTTCTTACAGCATCATAATAAATGTCTTGCCTGAAGCGAATGCTTTTTTCCCTGCTCTTTCAATAGACTTTCATAGGATGAAGAATGTGCTCTTCTACACACAGCACTCAGTTCACAAAAACACAAGACGGCTTTAACACCAGGACCCTCTGTCAAAGACCTCAATTTTCACCCGTAGTCACAGTAAATCAAATATGAAGGGGGAAATCTAAATGTCGGCTCAAGTAGAATAAGCATTATGATTATTAAGTCTACAGTCTGTTTTATTTCTTTTTTACCTCCTAATCTGACAATGCAGAAATTGTGTAATAAAAAAAACCATGCCAAAACCAATCACTCAAACGAAATGGCCAAAATATATCAAGTGAAATTACTACCATTATAGTCAAGACAGACAGTTAGACGGTCATTAGGAGCCAAATCACTCCTTTCAGGGTCTTTGGTCAAATCTTTGTCCGTCACATAGAATACCACGGGGTATTTTAATATCTGCTGAGCTTATTTAAAATCGCCCTGGACGCCCCTCGGCATTCACAGGACGCCTAAGCAAGTGACATATGATTTATAATTGGCTGAACATCACTTCCCATAGAGCTGCTATTTGCATATTCCCCAGCACTCTTGTCAAAGTGGCAGAGTTTTCTGTGCCTCAACATATTTAGCAGGCTGTGTTGTTGACAACTTGAGGTGTTGCTGCAGCTTTAAATATCACACATGCTGTTGGAGTAAGATCAATCCTTTGAGAGCCGTTGGACAAATCTCTTTTCATCACAGCTGAGAGTAGGTTTAGTGTGGCACTCATTTCAACGGCCACCGGCGGCTTATCAAGCTTACCTACAGTATATAACCCACTGTGGCCATTTATTCTTATCACAATCCAAAATCGAACCCAATGAACGCTTTGCTAAGTCCAACCAAGTGCTGTAGTCATTTCTGTCCTGCATGGGGGGCACGAAAAAAATGGTAACACTTTAGTTTTACAATTCAAACCACTTACTACTGGCATATTAACTGTTTATTATAAAGTATGATGTTATTTTACATCCATAATTCTACATAATACCTAAAGACTCAATGAAGGTGTTGAATTAATTTAATTAAACTAAGGGAAAACTTTTCACTAAATTTGAGTTATTTCAACTTATTTTACGTAGACAAAAAACCCCAAGCAAAAATAATTTTCAATCATTTAAGTCAGGGGTGTCCAAACTCGGTCCTGGAGGGCCGGTGTATTGCATAGTTTAGCTCCAACTTCCTTCAACACACCTGCCTGGAAGTTTCTACTATACCTAGAATAAGCTTGATTAGCCCTCCAGGACCGAGTTTGGACACCCCTGATTTAAGTCAAGTCATTTTCATTTGAATTACCAGAACTGTCTGTTATTTATTGCAGTAGAATCTGTAACTGCAACTGGCATTAGCACAGTTGTGGCTCATGAGTGAAGTATAAAAGACAACACTGTTGTTAATGATGCTGTTAACATCCAAAGTATGAGTGCTACTCTTCTTCAAGATGGTAACCTCAAAACCTTGAATGGACCTCTAATACATATTTAAACTACACTGAAAATAATACACTTTGAACCAACTTTAAAACATGATTGTTTTTTTTTTTTTTCAAAGTATAATTTAACTTTGATTCAAACTAAACAATTTAATTTAAACTAAATCCAAAACATTTATTGTGGTCAAAAACAAAAATTACATATTTACATAATTACACAAAATAAAGATATTGTTTAATATAGAGATAAAAAATATATATTTTTACATTTACATTTAAAGTCAGAATTAATAGCCCCCTCGAATTATTAGACCGCGTGTTTATTCCCAATACTCCCAATTTCTGTTTAACAGAGAGAAGATTTTTTCAACACATTTCTAAACATAACAGTATTAATAACTCATTTCTAATAACTGATTTATTTTATCTTTTCCATGATGACTAACTAATATTTTACTAGATATTTTTCAAGACACTTCTATACAGCTTAAAGTGACATTTAAAGGCTTAACTAGGTTAATTAAGTTAACTAGGCAGGTTAGGGTAATTAGGCAAGTTATTGTATAACAATGGTTTGTTCTGTAGACCTTTTCGAGAAAAAATATAGCTTAAAGGGGCTAATAATTTTGTCCCTAAAATGGTGTTTAAAAAATTAAAAACTGCTTTTATTCTAGCCGAAATAAAACAAATAAGACTTTCTCCAGAAGAAAAAAATATTATCAGACATACTGTGAAAATTCCCTTGCTCTGTTAAACATCATTTGGGAATTATTTAAAAAAGAAGAAAAAAAATTCAAAGGGGGCTAATAATTCTGACTTCAACTGTACATGTAGTCATTTAGCAGACGCCTTTGTCTAAAGCGACTTACAATTGACTTACAATTTAAGTACAAAGTAGAAAACTTTCTTTTTTCAACCTTAGATCAAACTATATTGCTTTTAACTTTCATTCATTCATTCATTTTCTTGTCGGCTTTGTCCCTTGCGGGGTCGCCACAGCGGAATGAACCGCCAACTTATCCAGCACGGTTTTACGCAGCGGATGCCCTTCCAGCCGCAACCCATCTCTGGGAACTTCCACACACACATTCACACTCATACACTATGGACAATTTAGCTTACCCAATTCACCTGTACTGCATGTCTTTGGACTGTGGGGGAAACCGGAGCACCCGGAGGAAACCCACGCGTACCCAGGGAGAACATGCAAACTCCACACAGAAACGCCAACTGACCCAGCCCAGCCGAGGTTCGAACCTGCGACCCAGCGACGTTCTTGCTGTGAGGCAACAGCACTACCTACTGCGCCACTGCGTTGCCTTGCTTTGAACTAACCTACACAATTCTCTCTAATTGGTTGAAAATGGGGCAGCACAGTGGCGCAGTGTGCATAAATGCCTCACAGCAAGAAGGTCGCTGGCTCGAGCCCCGGCTCCGTTGGCGTTTCTATGTGGAGTTTGCATGTTCCCCCTGCGTTCGTGTGGGTTTCCTCTTGGTGCTCCGGTTTCCCCCACAAGTCCAAAGACATGTGGTGTATGTGAATTGGGTAAGCTAAATTGTCCGTAGTGTGTGAGTAACAGTTAATGGATCTTTCCCAGTGATGGGTTCCACCTGGAAAGGCATGCGGGATAAGTTGGTGGTTCATTCTCGCTGTGGTGGCCCCAGATTAATAAAGGGACTTAGCCGAAAAGAAAATGAGTCAATGGTTGAAAATGAAAAAAAAAATATTTTAATATAATTTTTTTCTAAATTGCCTTCAGAAAAAAAAAACATTTACTTTAATGTATTGTTTTTTATAGTGCAGACAATGAATTATTTGAATTACTTTGGTTCGACTTAAATCCATAATCGAAGCAAAATTGCACTTTGGTCTAAACTAATAAATACATACAGTATAATGTCAGTCTATGCTATTGCTAGTTATTTTATTTTAAATAATGAGGTAAACCACTTGTAATCTACTTGTGTTTTCAGTTTAGATATGAATGTCAGACACTGTAAAAAACGTTGGGTTCCACATAATTTCTTTATGTTGTCTCAACACAACTCGATTAAGTTAACTTAATCATTTTTAGAAATTTAAGTGGACTGAACTTAAATTAAGTTGTCCCCCCAAAAAACATTGAGAATTTTGTTGTTTAACTTAGTTTAGATAAGTAGTTTAAACAAGTAACAACAGTTATTTTTTGAGTGAAAGATGGTAACAAACATAAGAAATACATAAAAAAAACTGAAGGCACATAAACCGTACCATTTTGTCTTGTGGTCACATGAGATGAAAACTGCTGGTTTAAAGTAAAAATATTACTTTGAGAAAAGCTAATGTTTTTTTTTTTTTTTTTTTAACTTAGGGGGTTATTGTTTTGCTTTAAGGCAACGGGTTATTATCAGAAACCTGGTAATTACACAATCTATTCATGTTGTCCCAACACAAAAATTATTAAGTTAACTTATTTTTGTTATAAAATAAAACAAATAAATTGTTCAAAGAATTACAAGATTTGTTGGGTTTCAACTAATTTTTAACTAGTAGTTTGAACAAGCAGCAAGCAACATTTTTTTTATTGAGCTTCATAGATAATGCTCTGTTTGCTAGTAATGTGAATTTTACATTTAAATAAACTGTGAACAAAAAGAATTGAAAAAAAAAAAATTGTGAAAAAAAAAAATCCCAAGCCAATATATGACCATAGTTATGACACATTAACCTTAGTGTCAAGCTGGTATACAAAGAAGTCAGAGATGGTTATCTTTTCATTTAGTTTATTCAACGTAAATCATAAAAGGTATCACACAGTGCTGGGCAGTGGAAGATCGTCCGAGGAACACCTCATACGTCTTCGCCGGGTAAACCTGGCAACAGTCAAGACTGGGTTAACAATCCTCACACCTCCGTTGGTGGCAGTGTGCACGAAGTGCAGGCAGGTGCATATAGATCTTCAGATATGGAATGACAATAAAGACACTTCCCTTTATCAGTGCGATGATCACGAAGACTCAGGAGGAACATCCATGGAAGAAGAGCAGACGAGGGAGCTGGGGTGAAGACAACCATACGACTTCAATACCGGACGATATGTGAACGGAGGAGGTAGGAATATATAGTGTCCGGGCTAATGGTGAACAGGTGCGGGTAATCAGTAATCAGGGGAAGGTTCTCGGGATTGGGTAGGACTAGTGTGAGGTGGTGAAGCTGGATTGGGTGAGTGAGGACGAGCCGGGGATGTGACAGTACCCCCCCCTCCACGGGTGACTCCTGGCACCCTCGATCGACGGCGGGGACGGCCACGTCCTCGTGGAGCTGGGCGATCGGGATGTCTCTGATGGAATTCTTCGAGGAGAGATGGATCTAAGATGTCGTCACGAGGGATCCAGGATCTCTCCTCGGGGCCAAAGCCCTCCCAGTCTACTAGGTACTGGAGCTGACCGTCCCGCCG
The DNA here is from genome assembly GCA_903798195.1 of Danio kyathit. NCBI lineage: Eukaryota > Metazoa > Chordata > Actinopteri > Cypriniformes > Danionidae > Danio > Danio kyathit. The sequence goes on along the minus strand of LR812519.1, from coordinate 42,961,887 downwards.
CCGGGAGTTGAGGATTTCCTTGACCTGGTAGATGTTATCACCGATGACTTCCGTGTGGTCGGGAGGGGGGGGTGGTTCGGGTTCTGTAGAGGGAGGAGATACAGGGTTAGTGTAGGGTTTGAGGAGGGAAACGTGGAAAGATGATGCTATACGATACTGTGGTGGAAGGTTAAGGCGGTAGGTGACAGGATTAATCTGGGAGTGAATGGTGAATGGTCCCAGGTAGCGGGGACTCAGCTTTCTGCAGGGCAGCCGGAGGCGAATGTCTCGGGTAGAGAGCCATACCTTATCTCCTGGTTGGTATATGGGATTAGGTAGTCGGTGACGGTTGGCTTGCTCAGTGTACCTCCGGACTGCCCGCTGAAGATGGACGTGAGCTGAGTCCCAGACCCTCTCGCTCTCCTGGAACCAGTGATCAACCGCGGGCACTTCCGATGCTTCCCCATTCCAGGGAAACAAAGGTGGTTGGTAGCCTAAGACACATTGAAAAGGAGTTAGACCAGTAGAGGATTGACGAAGAGAATTTTGTGCATACTCAGCCCACGGAAGATACTGGCTCCAGGTGTTTTGATGAGCATGGCAGTAGGAGCGTAAAAACCGGGAAATCTCTTGGATTTTACGCTCGGTCTGACCGTTGGTTTGTGGATGATAGCCAGAAGATAGACTGATGGTGGTGCCCAAGAGGTGGAAGAATGCCCGCCAGACCCTGGAGATAAATTGTGGACCTCGGTCTGACACAATGTCTTCGGGAAGACCATAGTTTCTGAAAACGTGATGGAATAGGGCCTCGGCAGTTTCCAGGGCTGTAGGGAGACCTTTGAGAGGTATTAGTTTGCAGGATTTGGAAAACCGATCTACAACCACTAAAATGGTAGTATAACCTTGAGAGGGGGGTAGATCGGTGGCAAAGTCTACACCAAGGTGCGTCCAGGGTCGGCGGGGAGTGGGCAATGGCTGCAGCTTGCCTTCAGGTAGATGGCGTGGAGTGGTAGTGATGGCACAGACCGAGCAACCCTTAACGTATTGGGTGACATCATGGGCCATTTTAGGCCACCAATACCTTTCTCTGATGAGCGAGAGGGTTCGCCTGCTACCTGGGTGTCCTGAGCCGAGGGAGGTGTGTGTGCTATCCAGGAGTGGTATGCGGAATCTCGTGGGTACGTAGCACAGGCCTGGAGGGAGGCCAGGGGGAGCTGGTTCGTCTACGGTGGCTTGTCGGATTTCCTCATCTAATTGCCATAGTATAGGGGCCACAGAGATGGAGGGAGGAAGAATGGATTCGAGAGAATCATTACGAGGATCAGGTGAATGAAGTCTGGATAAGGCGTCGGCTTTGACGTTCTTGTGCCCTGGTTGGTAAGTGATATGAAAGTCAAACCGGGCGAAGAAAAGTGACCAACGAGCTTGACGCGCATTCAGACGTTTGGCATCACGGATATATTGGAGGTTCTTGTGGTCAGTGATGACTGTGAAGGGATGTTGGGCTCCTTCAAGCCAGTGGCGCCACTCCTCCAGTGCCAGTTTGATGGCTAGTAGCTCGCGGTCACCAATCCCGTAGTTTTGTTCAGCGGGCGTCAATTTCTTGGAATAATAGGCACATGGATGTAAGGTTTTGGGTTCGCCAGACCACTGGGAGAGGATAGCGCCTATTCCAGTATCTGCGGCGTCTACCTCAACGATGAAAGGGAGGTTGGGATCAGGATGACGCAGGATGGGTGCTGAAGTGAACTTGGATTTAAGGTGGTCGAAGGCTTGGGATGTTTCAGGGGTCCAGGTGAGTACTCGCTTACCTCCTTGAAGCAAGGAAGTGAGTGGAGCTGATAGTATGCTGTAATTTTTTATAAACCGCCGATAGAAGTTGGCGAATCCCAGAAAACGTTGGAGTTCTTTGATGGTTTTTGGGTATTCCCATTTAGAGACAGCATCTACTTTGCATTGCTCCATACTCACTCCTTGCGGGGTGATGACGTAACCGAGGAAGGATATGGTGGTTTGATGGAACTCACATTTTTCGGGTTTGAGGAACAGATGGTTTTGCCGTAGACGTTGGAGTACTTGGGTGACATGATCTTGATGCTCTTCCAGAGTACGGGAGTAGATGAGAATGTCATCAATGTAAACAATAACGAAGTGATGAAGGAAGTCTCGGAAGATCTCATTCATGTAACTCTGGAAAATGGATGGACTATTTGCCAGTCCGTAGGGCATCACGAGGTACTCGTAGTGGCCGGAAGGTGTAACAAAGGCCGTTTTCCACTCGTCCCCCTGGCGGATGCGGATAAGATTGTAGGCACTCCGAAGGTCTAGTTTGCTGAACACTTTAGCTTCTCTCAATTCTTCTAAGGCGGCTGGAACTAGAGGTAGAGGGTAGGCGAATTTGACGGTTGCAGCATTCAGCACACGGTAGTCGATGCATGGTCTTAGTCCCCCATCCTTCTTTGCAACAAAGAAGAAGCTGGAGGCGGCAGGAGAAGTGGATGGTCGGATGAACCCATGCTGGAGAGCTTCATTGATGTAATTATGCATAGCTTCCTGTTCCGGACGGGATAAAGGATAAATCCTTCCGTGTGGCAACTTGGCATCGGGCAACAGATCTATACAGCAATCCCAGGACCGATGAGGGGGTAGTTGGGTGGCACGTTCTTTGCTAAAAACGTCCATATATTCATGATAGGTTGAGGGAATGGGATGGTTGGAAGGAGACGTGGCTTGTATGCGTGTAGTCTGCAGGGGTAATGACGTGGAGTGACCAGTAGAGGGGGTAATATGACCATTACTTTCACACTTAGATCCCCACTCGAGGATATCTCCAGTCTCCCAGTTAATACGAGGTTGGTGTTGAATAAGCCACGGTCGTCCCAGAATGACATCTACATTGGCATGAGGGAGAATAAGAAGGGTGAGTGTCTCTTGATGACTTAAACCCAAACGAAGGGTGATGGGCTTGGTACGGCGATTGATCTTTCCTTCTCCTAGCGGTGAACTTTGGATGGTGGTGATGCGGTACTGGACCTCATTCCTCACTGAAGGAATATTATGGCGAGAGATAAAGGTGGAGGATATGAAGTTCCCAGCGGCTCCGGAGTCCAGTAAAACATGTACAGGAAAAGTTTGACCATGTATTATTAATTCTGCCACAATATGAGGTATGGTGGATACTGTGGGTGTGAGGATGACTTTACTCACCACGAGTCGAGGTGGACGGATGGGACAGGTGGCTATACGATGAGAAGATTCTCCACAGTAGAGGCAGAGTTGATGTCGAATACGCCGTTGGCGTTCTGTGGCATCGAGCCGGTAAGAGTCAGTAATCATCGGTTCCTCAGGGTCCTGCATTATCGTGGGAGGTATGGGTGGTGATGGAGAATCATTAGCGAGAGAAGAACAAGCAGATAAATGTTGACACACGCTGATAGCCTTTTTGATGAAGGATTCCAGGTTTGCATTGTCGTCATAAATGGCCATCTGTTTACGGAGGGAGGGTTTCAACCCTTTACGATAAGCAGCCAACAGCGCCACAGGGTTCCATCCGCTGCTGGCGGCCAGTGTCCGAAACTGCAGTGTGTATTCATGGATAGACATCCTTCCTTGGGAGAGATTCATGAGTTCGTCGTGCACTGATAAAGGGGTAAGTGGAACTGAAAATACCTCTTTAAAGTGAGTGACGAAGGATTGAATGGTGGTGATCACTGGGCTGCGAGTACTCCACAGCGCATGTGCCCATTGTAAGGCTCGGCCTGAGAGGAGAGAAATCACAAATGCAACTTTGGAAAGTTCGTTAGGGAATTGCACTAGATTGGCTTCAATATATAGAGAACATTGTAGTAGAAACCCATTGCAGGTGCTTGGATCCCCAGAGTAACTCGTTGGTCGAGCGAGTGGAGTACTCGGTGTCACCACCAGGTTGGAGCTAGCGCTCAGAGATGCGGAAGGTAACTCACTTCCGGGTAGCGTAGCGTTAGCTTCCATATTGTGGTTGTTTTGCTGGTCCGGTATTCTGTCAAGCTGGTATACAAAGAAGTCAGAGATGGTTATCTTTTCATTTAGTTTATTCAACGTAAATCATAAAAGGTATCACACAGTGCTGGGCAGTGGAAGATCGTCCGAGGAACACCTCATACGTCTTCGCCGGGTAAACCTGGCAACAGTCAAGACTGGGTTAACAATCCTCACACCTCCGTTGGTGGCAGTGTGCACGAAGTGCAGGCAGGTGCATATAGATCTTCAGATATGGAATGACAATAAAGACACTTCCCTTTATCAGTGCGATGATCACGAAGACTCAGGAGGAACATCCATGGAAGAAGAGCAGACGAGGGAGCTGGGGTGAAGACAACCATACGACTTCAATACCGGACGATATGTGAACGGAGGAGGTAGGAATATATAGTGTCCGGGCTAATGGTGAACAGGTGCGGGTAATCAGTAATCAGGGGAAGGTTCTCGGGATTGGGTAGGACTAGTGTGAGGTGGTGAAGCTGGATTGGGTGAGTGAGGACGAGCCGGGGATGTGACACTTAGATTTATTTGATATGCAAATTTCTAAGGTCTCTAAATCTTTTTCATGATCATACACAACATACAAAACATAACTTTTCTGTCACACTTTTTTACCAAGTAAAAGGCACTTTAATGCAATTCCAAAAAAAATATAAAAAATTCAATCTGAGGTTGTGATACATTTGTCTTTTTGATGTGAAATCTATATGTCATGGCAGGTCAGGCAATGACGTGAAGACGGAAAATCTTAGTGCAAATTTTGATTAATAATAAAAAATAACCAAGGTCATAACCACACAGCAGCAGGTGAACACCACTTTACAAATAGCATCTTTAAGGAACATCCAACAGGACACAGAGCAATATATACACAATTAATAACCAAATACCCTATAACAGTTTAATGACCTTCAGTCTGTAAAAGTATAACTTTTGGTTAGTATATTACTATTGCAGTCATATATCAAGATGAACAAAAACTGGACTCAAGCAGGTTTGATTATCCTTATTTGATTGTTTTCTTCTTTAGAAAAACAATGTTGTGTGGATATCAAAAATGACACATCATATTGATTTGAACACTTGAAATTGTATTAAAATATTATTTGCACAACTTGTTATAATTAAAATACATCCGGAATTTTGTAAATTGATTTGTTTAATTGTTCAACTACATTGTCCAACTGCATACATTTTCTTAAATAGCCAAGGTGAAATAATAATAAAAGAAAATAAATAAATAATAATAACAATAATAATAACAAACCTTGTTTTATTTTTTATAAAATAATCTTTAGAAAAAATGAATGGTAATAAAACTTTTGTCATTTAAAGCCTTATGTATAAAATAACAAAATGCTGTGATTATTTTAAGATTTTTATATTCATTTTAGACAACAAAATTATCAATTTTAAAATGCATATTTTTAAGCTGCAGATCAGTTAAAACTATTTAGTGTAATAACTCCCATTTATGAAAGATGAGAAATTAAAACATTTGTTATTCTGACCATTTGTTTGTTTGTTTATTTGTTTGTTTATTACATTTGAAGGAAATGCTTTATAGAATGAAAAAAATATATTAACAGTTAACTCAAACCACTAACAAACCCAGTAAATCCAGAGAAACTGAGCATTTTCAAGTATTGTGTACCTTTATTCAGCTTATGAAAAAATGACAACCTTTTAACTGAACTAAACCATTACAAATTAAACTTTTTTTTTTCATATTTTCATGTTTTTTCACCAAATGTTTCCATTCATGTATTATAACTGTTTTTAACAGGACGTTGGATGACTCATTATCCCAAATTTACTTAAATCATTTGTAACAGTGAAGCAGAAAAGTTCATTGTTTTATCAGAGTAGCAGAGTTATACGCAGATATGCAGTGATAACAGCTATTTTTAGAAACATTTTAAGATTTTTCTTTATTTAGCATTCTTTCGAGATAGCGACCTTATGAGGTGAGTGGTATCGCATTAAATGACTGCAACAAGAATGAGCGCAGACGCAGTCATAGAAATAAATGCTAGAGGTCAACCAAAGTGGGTCCTCAATGCTATCAAAGGAGAACTGCAAAAAAAAAAAAAAAGAAATGATAGTCTGAGCCTGAGGCATCATGCCAGCAGATCGCCCACCAACCAGCTGATCATATTGCACATAAAAAAGGAAACCTCTTCATCAGGATAAGCTTTCATCTAATTGACTAATTCTGTGCAACGTACACTTAAAGAAATCGAGAGATTAGTCTGTGGCTCTGAGTAGATATCGTAGGGCAGAACTTTGGCTATACTATATAGTATGCATACTTTTAAAATGGGCAGTCATTCTAGCTAACTAAAAACTACACACATACATACAGTGGTGTGAAAAAGTTTTTGCTCCCTGATACTGATTATTTTTTTTATTTTTTGAGCATGTTTGTCACACTTTAATGTTTCAGGTCATCAAACTAATTAAAAACATTACACTGAAACTGTGTCAGTACAAATGTGTGATTTTAAAAAAGTATGCTTGAAATGCTGCTGAGGTTTTAGTCTTCCATAATTGCCAATTCTTTCATGCTCACATTAAATGATATTTACACAGTAACCAGGGTTATACTTTACACACAGTGCTCTCCTGAACTAACTCTGAATAGAAGTTATTGAATAAATGTATGGATTTTTTTTCATAACAAACATATTCCCGTAGTCTTCATAAAATTGAGACTGTACCACTGATGACACATGGACTGTTTTGACAATTTTCTTTGAATGTATTATGACTCTTGCTGTCTTTAGAGGACCAGAGACCTCTTGTATTTCATCATAAATATCTAAATGTGTGTTCTGAAAATCAATGTGGGTATTGGAATGTTTGGAATGATGTTAGGTTCCGTAAGTAATCACAGAATTTTCATTTTGGGGTGAACTATTCCTTTATTTATATTTAAAAGGACAACAGAAAACATTTTTAAAAAATGTTTTTTAAGGGCACCTATGATGCAAAATCTACTTTTGGATGCTGTTTGAACAGAACTGTGTGTAGGTATAGTGTGTCCACTGTCATATTTGTCACAATCACCAGCGATCTAGTCCATACAGATTGCTGGAGAACTACAAATCTGCCACCAAAAGAACTACAAATCCTGTCATGCACCACCCACTCACACCTGTTCTTGTTTCACTTTGATTGCACACATACACACACACAAAATCAGAGGATTGTTATGGACTTTAAAAGCAGCACAGATGCACACAGCAAGTGCTGAGTCTTGTTTACTGTTTTTGTGACATTACAGTGTTTCCTTTGCCTTGCCTTGCCTTGCCGTGTTTGACCCTCACTTTGTTCTCTTGGTTTACATAGCTTGCCGCCTATACTGACTATTCCTTCTTGACCATGACTCTGGATTCCCTGTATATATCTGTTTGACCATTCTTATAAAAAACTGCACATGGATCCTCTATTCTGTTGTCAGCGCTCTCACATAACAATATTGAAGTAAAATATATTTATTTAAAATTTTATGATGTTAAAATAGGATCCAAATCTCAGTGATTTTGAGGCCCACCACAACATGCATATTAACATGTGTATATAACAGTAGCATGTATAATCATATCCACAGGACAGAATTAGCAAAAAAAAAAAAAAAACTGAGATTAAAAGATCTGTTCCAACTCTCTGTGATCAGCTGCACCTCTAGAATGAGTTTTACAATGGTTTAAAACAGGGCATGTGTGTAATAAAGAAAATACAGTAAAAGTTGCCATGTACAGTGGTCCCTCGTTATTCGTGGGAATTACGTTCTAAAAAAAGCCAGCAATAGGTGAAATCCTGCTTAATTTTTTACAATTATTATAGATGTTTTAAGGCTGTAAAACCCCTTAGTACACTATTTTCTCAGATACGCATGAACAATTTCACACTTTTCTATCTTGTTTAAAAACTTGTGTAACTTCTACCTTCCTTTAGCATGTCCAGAAGTCCAACTTTTTGTGCGATGGTGCCCCTAGGACATCGTGCATATCTGCCAGGTTTAGCCAGAGGTGGCGTTCCTGGACCACTAATGTGGCCATCGACCTTCCCAAGGCACACACAGCTTGGTGGTACGCAGAGCATAGTCGGTTGCAGTGCGGAGCTCATGGAGCAGGCCTGGGTCAGAACCACCCTCGTGCAGCTGGGCCAGCGCCTGCGCTTGGTAGCGCTGGTAGGTGGCCATAGCGTGCAAGGCGGAAGCAGCCTGGCCCGCGGCTGTGTAGGCTCCGGCTCCAAGGGAGGCAGATAACCTACACGCTTTGGACAAGAGACGAGGCTGACCCCTCCAGGAAGAGGCGCCACGCGGACATAAGTTGACGCAATGGCGCGCTCAATCTGGGGAATCGTCTCGTACCCCCTGGCTGCTCCACCATCAAGGGTGGTGAGGGCGGAGGCGCACGCAGATCGGGCAGAGAAAGGTGCCCTCCAAGACTGCGTGAGCCTACTATGCACCTCCGGGAAGAAGGGGACAGGAGGCTTAGAAGGCTTAGCCTTCTTGTCCTCCACGTAGCACCCATCTAGTCGGTCCGGCCGCTGGGATGGGGGATAAACAATCTCCAGACCCACGGCCGAAGCAGCCCGGAAAAGCACGGCCAGCATAGCCGCTTCTGGATCCGAAGCCACGCTCACTACCCCGGAGGGAGGGAGCAGGTTCGGATCCTCGTCGGATAATGATAGCCCACCCTCCGATGCAATGATGGACATCTGGTCCTCGGTGTAATCAAGTGAAAGGGCGACCTTCCGTGAGGATGGATCGCTTCTCTCACTCGAAGCTTGGATGGAGCACGCTGAGGAATGAGAGGTCCGCGAGCCCGAAGGTGGCGGATTTACTCCCCCTGTAACCCTCAGATCTGCCCGAGTGCCAACCGCAGAGCGGGGGACAACTGGGGTGGGTCGCCCTTTTGCAAGAGCGAGCCGCAATCTTAGCTGCGCAACAGACATAACGTCACAATGACAGCATGCACTGCCCGCGAGCACCGCATTAACATGCTGGACCCCCAGACATGCAACGCAGTGCTCGTGCCCATCATCCGGGGACAGGGAACCACCACATCTAGAAACGCACGGCATCTTGAAAAAGACGCGCTGCACGACCGTGTTGCTCTTTTAGGGAAGCTTGCTTCCTATACAAACCGCTCAATTTGAGGACCGGACCCAAAGGACGCCAGGCAGGGGAGAGAAGAACCCAGCTCGACCATCTGCCGCGGCGTGAACGTGCTCTGGACCGGGAGAACAGCTTCTCAATCTCTCTCTGTCGATTCACAGGTTGGAGAACCCTCAGTAACTCTCTCAGTAGCATGTGAAAGGCTCTGAAAGCGAAAAGGATGGCGTTTCTGAGCACATGCTGGGCTTTTATGCCAAGTTAATTGTCATTGATGACAGCTGTGCACGCTGACGCCGCCAACTCATTGGCATTTCATTGGCCCGTTTTTATACTCTTTCAGATGATTGGATTCTGACGAAATCCCCATAGTGGAACTCAAACCAACAGAGTACTTTTAAAACCCAATAAGTTAAGGCAACTCAAGCTGTTTGAGGAAAACAATTGCTACAAACCATTTGAGTTAAAAAACTAATCTATATGAGTACTGTGAACTTACTCCATTTAAATTAAAGTAATGAGGTATTTAATTAACTCATTACCTTCAGCACTGAGTTTAAAACTCTTTTCAAATGAGTAGAATTAACTTTTAGTACATTTTGAGTTAACTACACTCAGTTCATTTGACAAAGTTCACTGTTGGGTTTTATAGTGTAACATGGTTCAAACGATGGATCTGCAACAACTATGGTTTTGGGCCTTTGTTCTTCTCCCAAATGATAGTACTATGATAGCTTAGCCACAAGTTATGTTGTTGTTTGGGAAAACGCACCCCTGGTCAGTACAACTATATGAAGTTATTTCAACAGGACTCCCCATTTGTAAACATTAAGGGCCCTATCATACACCCGGCGCAATGGGGCGCAAGACACGACGCAATTGTTGTTTGCTAGTTTCAGCTGAACGCAAGTGTCATTTTGACGTTTTTCACCACACTGTTTAAATAGCAAATGCATTTGCGCTCATATGTGCGCCCATAGGCGCTCTGGTCTAAAAAAGGAGGTGTGTTGAGGCACATTGCTGGCGCGTTGCTATTTTGAGAAACTACAATTAAAGGATTTAAATAATAAAAAAATTATAACTTTCTAGCCTACATAAATATAAAAACTACTGCCTCCATTCCTTCTTCATCTCGGGGGGCTTTTTCAGTTTATTCATGACAAATTGCAAAATTAATTATGTATAGGCTAATGGATGTCTGTGCATACAACACGTTTCTTTATCCACGAGAGTGAAAGTAAATAATGAGGAGGCTCATTCTCTCATTCTCACGCTGTAGATGCTCTGTTTAACTGTTTTCTCACTAGTGAATCGTTCAGTTTTTTTCAGTTACAAAGTCCGCCATGTAAATAGCAAATGCGCTATGGCGCGACGCAACTGACTCTTAATGGGAATGGGAGATGAGACTCTGATTGGTTTAGACTCCAAACACACCTATAACTCATTTAGAGAATAAGCTCAGCCATGTTAGACCATGCGCCGCGGCGCAAAGCGGAATTTCCCGTCCTTAAAATAGCAAAAGTGAATTCTGAATGCTTTTGCGCCCTGTGCTTTGGACTTTGCGCCTAGATCGTTAAAATAGAGCCCTAAATCAAGTTTATTTTGTACAGTAGCACAATGGATATCTATACAGCACTGTATATTAACTTATGTCTTGTCAAATTTGCTGCAACTAGACATGCAAAAAAGTGCAAATTTAAACGTGTGTGTGTACTGCAAACTTTGTAACAGCATTTTTGTGTGACTATACCAGAGGTGTGGACTCGAGTCATGTGACTTGGACTCGAGTCAGACTCGAGTCATGAATTTGATGACTTTAGACTCGACTTGACAAAATATCAAAAGACTTGCAACTCGACTTGGACTTGAACAGAAATGACTTGGACTTTCACTTGGACTTGCGCCCATTGACTTGTGAAGACTTGCTGCTTCCCATAAAAAACCCAAAGATAAAAAGTATGTTGACACGGACCACTCTGCGCGCGCTCTCTCTCTCTTTCTGTGCGTGTGTGTGACAGCATGCGCGTATTCGGCACGACATCCAATCAAAGCACCGACAGCGTGATTCGACAGCGTCCAACGTGACTATATGGCGCCGGAGTGGACAAAAGTCAAGCGAATGCAGAGAGACCGACCCTAGTTTACAGTAATTGGACCGAGCCAATACTCGCGCGCCAATACTCAGTCTCTCTCACGCGTACATACAGTCTCTCACGCCCGCGGCACGCACAATAGGTCTCTCGCGCCCGCGGCGCGTCGTTCGGTCTCTCGCGCCCGCGGCACGTATATTCGGTCTCTCGCGCCCGCGGCGCGTACATTCGGTCTCTCGCGCCCGCGGCACGTATATTCGGTTTCTCGCGCCCGCGGCGCGTAGCCTACATTCGGTCTCTCGCGCCCGCGGCACGTATATTCGGTCTCTCACGCCCGCGGCACGTATATTCGGTCTCTCGCGCCCGCGGCGCGTACATTCGGTCTCTCGCACCCGCGGCACGTATATTCGGTCTCTCGCGCCCGCGGCACGTATATTCGGTCTCTCGCGCCCGCGGCGCGTACATTCGGTCTTTCGCGCCCGCGGCGCGTACATTCGGTCTCTCGCGCCCGCGGCACGTATATTCGGTCTCTCGCGCCCACGGCGCGTAGCCTACATTCGGTCTCTCGCGCCCGCGGCACGTATATTCGGTCTCTCGCGCCCGCGGCGCGTACATTCGGTCTCTCGCGCGCGTATTCAGTCTCTCTGCGTTCGCTTGACTTTTGTCCACTCTGGTGCCTCATACCATTTGTGCATTTGCTCTCCAGAGATCATTCTGTTAAATTGGTTATTCCAATAATGTTGATATGGTTTAAATATTGCTACACTATTTATTAACACTACATGAAAAACTTGAAAGGTAAAGGTAAATTCTATAATAAATTCTAGTGTTTTTGAGTGTTGGGTATACTGCCTATGTTTTAGGCTAGTATTATTTACAACTTGTTAATGAATGCTTCAGCATACTGTAGTATTAAGAATAGTGAACTCATAAAATGAAATACAGAGTGTAGTTTTAATACAGTAAAGTGGTGAATTGTAGTATAATATACCCTATAGTGTGAAAAAAACAGCACTGGGTAATTTGTTTATATTACACTTGTTGTGTTACTGGCAACGCAGTGGGCAGTGCTGTCACCTCACAGCAAGAAGGTCGCTGGTTCAAGGCTGGGTTAGTTGGCATTTCTGTGTGGAGTTTGCATGTTCTCCCTGCGTTCGCGTGGGTTTCCTCCGGGTGCTCCAGTTTCCCCCACAGTCCAAAGACATGCGCTGTAGTGTATGAGTGTGAATGAGTGTGTGTGTGGATGTTTCCCAGAGATGGGTTGCAGCTGGAAGGACATCCTCTGCGTAAAAATGTGCTGGATAAGTTGGCAATTCATTACGCTGTGGCGACCCCAGATTAATAAAGGGACTAAGCCGAAAAGAAAATTAATAAATGAATGAATGTTGTGTTACCATAGCAACTACAGTATTACCACAACAGATTACTTTATTTATTAAGACTTTATTTTAGTTGCCATGATAAAATGGGGTTGATAGTGACATTTATGTCAAGAGTGAATAGTACAGTACACCCGATCGTTGTTGACAGCACGCACACACCTTCAATATAGACAGCAATGGCAATTTATTATTTACCCTAAGGTACATCAATAGAAAAAGCTGTTTTAATAATAATGTGGCTCAGAAAGGAATATGGATAAATTATATTATTAGAGTCTGCATAGTGAGTGTGTGCATACAGTTGCAATCAGAATTATTCATCCCCCTGATTTATTAGCCCCCCTGTTTATTTTTTCCCCAATTTCTGTTTAACAGAGAGAAGATTTTTTCAACACATTTCTAATCATAATAGTTTTAATAACTCATTTGTAATAACTGATTTATTTTCTCTTTGCCATGATGACAGTAAATAATATTAGACTAGATATTCTTCAAGACACTTCTATACAGCTTAAAGTGACATTTAAAGGCTTAACTAGGTTAATTAGGTTAACTAGGCAGGTTAGGGGAATTAGACAAATTGTTGTATACCGATGGTTTGTTCTATAGACTATCGAAAAAAAAATTAGCTTAAAGGGACTAATAATTTTGACCTTAAAATGGGTTTTAAAAAATTAAAAACTGCTTTTATTCTAGCCGAAATAAAACAAATAAGACTTTCTCCAGAAGAAAAAAACATTATCAGACATACTGTGAAAATTTCCTTGCTCTGTTAAACATCATTTGGGAAATATTTAAAAAAGAAAAAAAAATTCAAAGGGGGTTCAATAATTCTGATTGCAACTGTATATAGTAATGCCTTTTGTTCATTTGCTTGTTTTATTAATTAATTAATTATTCTTTATTTTCATTATTCTTCATTTTAGACACGGCATATACCGTATGCTGTACAATAAAAGTATGTGAAAACAACTGAAAAGTTACTTATATATATGAAACTTGTTTAAAAACTAAATGTTTTTTATTTTACAGAATTTGAATTTCTTGATTTTTTGGGGGAATAAATTGCAATGTTTCAAGAGTAATTAATTAAATGAATTAAAACCACATTATTTCATTTACCAGAAACAAAAATATAACATTACACTGAATTCATTAATAATTTTTGTGTGCCATCCCAAGATTTGGTGCGGCCACTTCTAGCCACCCCTAAGAAAATTTTCTGGGGGTGCCACTGGTCTATTCTCTGTGTCTTAAAGTGTTTGAAACTGGAAATATTTTATCATATAACACAGCCAAAATATTTATGGTTTATTAGATAAAAAATGTAATATGTAAGTCTATTTTAGTATATTAGTTGTTAATAAACTGCACCAATATAAATCATATCGAAAAGCACAAAAGGAAGAGGGAACACAAGACACAAATTGTGAGTTTGCATATAATCTCTCAGAGCGCTCAAGAAAAATTGTGCGTGAGCAGTGCATATTTGAGAGAGTGACAAAATTTTCGACGAGCAGCGTATATTTGAGAGCTCACAAGCAGTTTTGTCTACAAATAGAGGAAATCGGTGCACGAGCATCACACAAGAGAGCGTAGAGAAAGTTCTTCAATGTTATGTGAAGAAAACAACGTTATTGTTTGTATGAAGTAGCCTACTTCATTGAGAATATGTGCTACCATTTTACATTGCTGCTAGACAGATTTGCATCTTAATCTTATCAACACACAAGAGACTCCATTGACAAAATAACAATTTCACTCAATTTTACTTTGCAGCATACAGGAGTTGTTGGTCTACTGGTCGTTTATGTAATTTTCGTTAATCACAAGTTGATCACTGAAGACATAACATAGCACAACTAAAACTAATGAATTAGACAGCAGCAGACCTGCAAATTCTGTGTGATGTGAGGCAAAATGGACTCTATAGTGGTGGAACTCGTTCTTGTGGAATATGCTGTAGAGACGAGACGCAGCAATGTTCAGCACTTTTTCACAAAATTACATTTGGATTTTATTGTATCTGAGCAATGTTCTTTCATAAAAAAGGCTTGTTTAATAAATACAGATCTTACAACCATACATAATCTGTATATATTTTATTTTTCTGTTAAAAAGACTCGAAAAGACTCGAAAGTCAAACCGTAGGACTTTGGACTTGACTTGAGACTTGTTGGCCTTGACTTGGGACTTGACTCGGGACTTGCCTGTCTTGACTCGGGACTTGACTCGGGACTTGAGGGCAATGAATTGAGACTTACTTGTGACTTGCCAAACAATGACTTGGTCCCACCTCTGGACTATACTTGCTTTCACTTTTGAATGGTTATCTTGATGATGTCAGTTTGACAGCTCATGCTGCAATTAAAGGATAATTACTCTTAATCCTTTTCAGTTGAAAATGCATCATCACATTAAATTGAAGTTTGCAGCAACTTTCAGTTCACGACGTAGTCTTGAAGACTAAGATGTATACTAAACCACCCTACCCGCCCCCAAAAAACAAATGAAAAGAGAGATTTGTTTTTTTTTTCTAAATGCTATTTAACATGTCAGTCAGATGTTCTCTTTCTATTCGGGTATGCCGCATACACTTCAGAGCGGATCAGACTGTATGCAGTTTAGCTAAAAGCCAAAAACAAAAATAAATAAACAGAATAAAATAAAATCCCAAACATCTTCTTTAAGCCTAATAGAGATATGCAGCTAACACATATTCAGGTGTGACAGGGAGGAGGAGAGAAAAGAGACGAGCGTGTCCTTTGGTGACAGCTTGCTGAAGGTGACTCTTCTTCTGATGGTCTCCAAACTCCCACCTGCAACAGATGCATAGAAAAGAGCAAATATAGCAGCGGAGAAAAGGTGCGATATAATGGTCGTCTGAAAGTGACAGGAGCCTGGCTGTATGCAAATAGCGTGTGTATGTGGATGCGCGGATTGAGATTGTGTGTGTGCGTGCCCTGTTTGTCTGCCATACTTTTTACACATCATTATTTCCAAGCTGTCATTCAGTATATGGCCGAAGGGAAAGAGGAACAGTTTTTCGCCTCCAGGGAATATGCCAAAGCTTGAGTCTCTCTGCATGAGTGTGTTAGAATAAACACCGGAGAACTCAATCACACTATTCCCTTGAGCCCTTCACTCTTTCCTAAACACCACAAAGTTCACACGCAGGTCAGCAGAAGCTATCGGTTAAAGGTGAGATATACAGACGGGACTGGAATATAGGCAGCTATTTTTATCCGGCTGAGCTTATCTTAATCTCATCCCTGGATAACTCTCAGAAAAAAACATTGTAATCACAAGCAACCGGGACACATCATTTATAATTGGCTGAACATCACTGCCCATAGAGCTCTGATTTGCATATTTCTTAGCGTTCTCGTCAAGCTAGCAAAGCCTTTTCTTGCCTAGATGTATTTAGCTGCGTGCATTCCACACAACTCGAGGTGTTGCTTGTAGTTTATTTGAGCCTGCGGTAAATAATGCAGAGAGACGCTTTGTACAAACACTAATTTAGAAAAAAAAAAAAAAGTTACACTGCGTATGCGACTATGCAAATCAGGTTGAGGCAGGAAACTTTTCAGACTCATTAATCAGACATGTTTAGGTTTCTGTTCAGAATTCTGAAGTCCACCCATTTGCTTGTGTTGAAGGTGTGGATCAGTTCTGTTTATGGGGCAATGCCTACTCCTTTTAGTTTTTCTCCAGATCCATTCTTTTTTTTTTAAATAACAAAATATAAATATTAACTCTTTTTTTTGACATTCCATACCTACAATTGATTGGGTTTTCCTACTAAAATGAAAAGTATTTGATTAATCGATTGATACAAATTTTCATTACATAATACTTTTTGTGTGGTTTATTTATAAACTAATTTCGAGACGATCAATGCTTATAATTGACCACGGCTGGTCCTGCGTTAGCTAACACATGATTCACCAATACTACAAAATATAAATAATCAGAGTTTCTTACCTTAGTTTTCTTCTCAAAGTCCCTTTAAGGCAAGTCATTTCACTTGGTAGCCATCTTTAAAACGCTTCTCAGGCAGTATGCTCGGGCATTCTGTTTGAATGGGGAAACGTCAAATTCTCCAAAACTGTTTGCCAAGCTTATGATTACATTACATATTTGGAATCACTAATAAAATTAAACAACTGTCTCTTTCATTTCTTAACGTTCGTGTCAAACAAAATCGGCATATTTCAGGTTGTCCGAGCTAATGCGCATGTTTGAAATTTTTTACAAATTATTTTAACAGGGACAATGCTCATTAATCAACAGTAAAACTGTAAATAAGCCAGAGTTTAGCAGCAGTTACACTAGAGTTTGTGCGTTCAAAATTTTGTTGCACAGCGCTACGAAAATGGGCAGGATTGAACAAGATTGGACATTAAAAACAGCAAGCGATTGGTCCATGTTTTAAATTTCTGTCCAGAGCGGTCATGTTTTGACCTTCGATTAGTCACGCGCAATCATGTGATGCGATTTCGAAATAACGACACCAACCTCATTTACAGCCGTTTCACACATTATCATCCTCTTGATAATGATCGTCTGTTCCCCTTCGGGAGGGGAACTTCAATGCTATGTGGAAACTTCCACTATGGGGATTTCATTCAGAAAGCCAATCATCTGAAAGAGTATGTAAACGGGCCGATGAAATGCCAATGAGTTGGCAGCTTCAGCTTGCGCACCTGATGCTCGTTGCAATTAACTTGCTATAAGAGCACAGTGCAAGCAAAGCCAAAGCATCATTTTCACTTTAGAGACTTCAACAGCCTTCTGAGCGAGTCGATGAGGGTTCCTCCAGCTGAGTTTCAGACAGAGAGTGAACGAGAGTGATCTCCCGGTCCAGAGTGTGTGACACGCAGCGGCAGATGGTCGAGCTGGGTTTCTCCCTTGCCTGGCATCCTTTGGGTTCGGTCCTCCAGAGCGGTATGTATTGTTGCGAATTTCCTAAAAGAGCAACACGGTCGTGCAGCACGTCTTTTTCAAGACGTCGCTCCGACTGTGCGTTTCTAGATGCGGTGGTTTCCTGTCCTCGGATGATGGGCACGAGCACTGTGTTTCATGTCTGGGGGTCCAGCATGTTAATGCGGTGCTCGCGGGCAGCGCATGCCATCACTCGGTGGCATGTCTGTTGCGCAGTTAAGATCGCGATTAGCTCTTGCAAAACGGCCACCCACCCCAGTTGTCCCCCGCTCCGCGGTGGGCACTCGGGCAGATCTGAGGGTTACAGTGAGAGTAACTCTGCCGCCCTCGGGCTTGTGGACTTCTCGCTCCTCCACGCGCTCCATCTAAGCTTCGAGTGAGAGAAGCGCTCCATTCTCGGATGGCTGTATGTGGAGGATTAAAAGGCAAGACCTTCTAGCCTCCCATCCCTTTCTTCCCGGAAGTGCACAGTGGGCTCACGCAGTCTTGAAGGCACCTTTTTCTGCCCGATCTGCATGCCCTTCACCTCACCACCCTTGATGGTGGAGCAGCCAGGGAGTTCGAGTCGATTGCCCAGATTGAGAGTGCCATCACGGGCCCGCGTGGTGCCTCCTTCTGCTGGAGTCATCCTCATCTCCTGTCCAAGGCGTGTTGGTCTTCTGCCTCCCGAGCCAGAGCCCACACAGCCGCTGGCCAGGCTGCTTCCACCCTGCACGCCAGGGTCCATGCGCGCGCGCTGGCCCAGCTGCACGAGGGTGGTTCCGACCCAGGCTTGTTACAAGCCCCGCACCGCACCTGACTGAGCTTCACGGATCTCAAGTCCGCTGCGTGTGCCCCGGGAAGGACGATGGCCACGTTAGTGGTCCAGGAGCGCCACCTCGGGCTAAACCTGCCAAAATATGCGCGGAGTCGACAAAGTTATCTTTCTTGACTCCCCCATATACCAGTCTGGCCTGTTCGGCGACACCGTTGGTGGATTTACCCAGGAATTAACGGCGGTGCAGTCGGATACGATGGACCATCCATCGGCGGGGATGTAAGATCGCTCCCCCCCCCCGCCGAACCATCCACATCCACTGCTTGTCGCTGAGAGCGCCCGTCTACGAGTGCTGCTCCGCCCCCGCCTCCGGCCAGAGGCAGTGCTGAGCACCTCACAAAAAACCAGCGCTCCCTGTCCCAGGGTGCCGTTAAGTCCGGTTAACGGACCGCGAAGCGGTCCTGAGACGGGCCATCCGGAGAAGAGGGAACCTGCTCTCTCCCCGGTGGGGGGCCGGGCTCCTCAGAGAGAGCATTTTTCCCTTCTCTGGATGTGACAGCCCGAATACTGCCAGTCTGGGACGCGATAAAAAGCCTTTCAGCTTGGAGGATGAACGCACTTTGCCAGTGGCTCACAAGGTCTGGGAGGATGGTCTCCTTTCTCTTAGACCTCCAGCCCTCCTCTCCGGAGTCTGGGCGTAAGGTGAGTGAATCTCTCGCCTCCAGCTCTTCCGCGGGACCCCAGCGCTCCCCGGATCAGCACTCCCAGTCCGCGCTGCCCCACTGCTGGTATTTCAGCGATCGTAGCGATGCAGTCATTAGCGAGAGCTCTGCCTGCCTGGTTAGCGCGGGCCAGCCCTTCGTGGTGGCTTATATGCACGATCAGACTCGGCTACGCGATTCAATTCGCGAACGGCCTCCCAAGTTCACGGGGGTGTTTCTCACCAGGGTCAGTCCTGTGCCCGCCCCTGTCTTGCGAGAGAAGATTGCCGTCCTCCTGGCGAAGGATGCGATCTAACCGATCCCTCCAGCCGAGATGGAGAGCGGGTTTACAGCCTGTACTTCATCGTACCTAAAAGAGTGGTGGGCTATGGCCAATCCTAGATTTGAACTGCTGTCTGCACAAGCTGCCGTTCAAAATGCTTATGCAGAAGCGCATCCTCCGGTGCGTTCGTCCTCGGAATTGGTCTGCAGCAATAGACCTGAAGGACGCGTACCTCATGTCTCCATACTCCACGCCACCATCAGTTTCTGCGGTCTGCGTTAGGGTCGAGCCTGGCAGTACAAGTCCTCCCCTTCGGGTTCTTTCTGTCTTCGCGGATCTTCACCAAGCTTGCAGAGGGTGCCCTAGCGCCCCTTCGGCTCACGGGCATCCGCATACTCAATTATCTCCGTGACTGGCTGATTTTAGCCCTCTCTTGGGAGCAATTGATTATGCACAGAGACAAGGTGTTCCAGCACCTCCACCTATTGGGGTTTCAGGTCGACCGAGAAAAGAGCAAACTTGCCCCCGTGCAGAGGATCTCTTTTCTCGGGTTGGAGCTGGACTCGATCACCATGACAACGCGGCTCTCCAGAGAGCGCGCTCCGCTAATGCTGAACTGTCTGAGAAAGTTAGACAGCAAAATAGTGGTTCCACTGAAATCTTTCAGAGGCTCCTGGGGCATATGGCATCCGCAGCCGCTGTCACGCCGCTCGGATTGCTCCATATGAGACCACTTCAGCATTGGCTTCATGATCGAGTCCCCAGACGCGCATGGCACACGGGCACCGGGTGACTGTCACTACGCTGTGTCACCGCACCCTCAGCCCCTGGAACGATCCCTCGTTCCTATAGGCCTGAGTGCCTCTTGGACAGGTGTCCAGAAATATTGTCGTTTTGACAGATACTTCCAGCACGGGCTGGGGGGCCGTGTGTTGCGGGCATGCAGCCGCGGGCCTGTGAAAAGGAACCCAGTTGCATTGGCATATCAATCGCCTAGAGCTGTTGGCAGTGTTCCTCGCTCTCCTTCGTTTTTACCGGTGCTGGAGCGACAACACGTGCTGGTCAGGACGAACAGTACGTCGGCTGTGGCGTATATCAACCGCATGGGGGTATCCGCTCTCGCCGCATGTCTCAGCTCGCTCGCCGTCTGCTCCCCCGGAGTCATACGCGGCGCAATCGCTGCATTCTATTTTTCCCCACCGAGCTCAACCGTGCAGCCCATTCGCTCTCACGGCAGTTTGGCCTGGGAAAATGGAGACTCCAGCCCCGACTGGCTAGCTGTTATGGGCTGCGCCTTTTTCTCTCTAACTCAGAGATTCGTGCGCTCTCGCTTGAGTTCCCCACTTGGTGAACCCTGCAAAGTCCACTGGCTACACAGCTTGCCCCGGGGCGTGCGTAATACGCATTTCTCCAGTGAGCCTACTCACACAGATACTGTGTAAAGTCAGGGAGGTCGAGGAACAGCTCTCGTATTGCGCCTCTCTGGCCCAATCGGACCTGCTTTCTATTCTCCTCGTGATGGCCCCTCCCTGGCACATCCCCTGGAAACAGGGGACAGGCACCGTTTGGCACCCGCGCCCAGATCTATGCCTCACGTACGGTTCATAGATGGAGCGCAGAGGACTTAGGTGACCTACCGATTAGGTGGTTAACACTGTCACTCAGGCTGAGCACCCTCTACGAGGCCTGCCCACGCCTTGAAGTGGAGTCTATTCGCTGTGTGGTTACCTTTTTCCCCCCGAGAAGGAAACCCCGAACATGCCAGATCAGAGTGATGCTATCCTCCTTCAGTTGACTGGAGCTAGGCTGTCCCCTCCGCTCTGAGGGGTTGGCGTTACAATCATCCCCACTCTAAGGATGCGGCGATGGCGGCGCGCTGGGAAGTATCGTCTCATCATCCAGTTCCCAGAGGCGCGAGACTGGATATTAATTATTCCTGTTTCCCTCTCTTACCCACTTCGATCACTCGACTCAGTATCTTAGATTTCTGTCCAGGTAGACAGCTCTGCTGGTCAGGTTCGCATCAGCCAAATGGGTGGGTACCTGAAGGCATTTTCGGTCAGCAAAATGTGCCAGCGTGTTGGGCCAGCCCACTCTCACATTTACCTGAGACCCCCGCCCACCTAGGTGCTCTAGGTTCCTACAGCGTTCTTCAGCTACGTAGTGAACCTGCAAGCGCTGCCCACGGAGGAGGCAGACCCAGCCCCTTTATTTCCTGCGTCCTTCGCGCTTTGCGTATTATACGGACCGTACTCAGCTCTTTTATCTGTTACAGTGATCGGCAGAAGGGAAGTGCCATATCCAAACAGAGGTTGGAACATACCCACTGAACAGTGAATGCCATCTCCCTCGCTCATCTCAGCCAGGGCGAGCCGTGTCCCCCAAGAGTGAGAGCTTTTTTTTTTTTTGGCCGTTAGCACGCGGCGCCTCTCTAACAGACACTGTAGAGCTGCGGGCTGGGCAACACCTATTGCGAGATTTATTAATCTTGAGGGGAGCCAATTTCCTCACGCGGTGAATGAGAATTTGGTTAGGTGTTGTAAAACGCTTGCTGCGCCATTCTCTCTAACACAGAGATACGTGCGCTTTTT
This sequence comes from Danio kyathit, assembly GCA_903798195.1. NCBI lineage: Eukaryota > Metazoa > Chordata > Actinopteri > Cypriniformes > Danionidae > Danio > Danio kyathit. Next base: position 42,940,015 of record LR812519.1, on the reverse strand, counting down.
CGCTCTGTCAGTCAAGTTCCCCGCTGGCGAGTCAGGCGCTGACCCGTTACGTTGTTGGTCTGCCCGCTGGTCAGCCCGCGTTCTGGGTATAGGTGCCCGCTATGTGCAATCCCCACTAGGCGATCCCATATGCTTATACTGCCACGGTGCAGTCCCCCCTCACAGGCGGACCCGTGTCTTCCCTCACCACTAACCATCTTATATTCATATGCGTACTCCCCCTTCTCAGGGCTAGTCCATATGCTCTCTCGCCACCAGTCTCCCCACTTGGGTAGCAGGTGGCCTCCGCAGCGTCCTCCGTATCGGGACTGCACGCATTTCCAACGTACTGTCGTATTAAATTCCTGGAAATTATTCTAGACGCATTTGCGGCTCCCAAAAAATATATCTAAATCCGTAAATCTTCTGTTGAAGTGGGATAAGTAAGGGCCAGGGAACACGTTGGAAGACCGCGCCTCTGGTGACGCAGGTGCTTTGGCTTTGCTTGCACTGTGCTCTTATAGCAAGTTAATTGCAACGAGCATCAGGTGCGCAAGCTGAAGCTGCCAACTCATTGGCATTTCAATGGCCCGTTTACATACTCTTTCAGATGATTGGCTTTCTGAATGAAATCCCCATAGTGGAAGTTTCTACATAGCATTTCCGTTCCCCCCCTCGGGGAACGAGGGTTACCTTAGTAACCGGAGCGATATCGCTGCTTTTCCGAAGTAATCCACAACTTGGTCTTGACGGTGAATCTCCTCCAGAAATGACAGCAACTCTTTTTTTTACAAGTTTGTGGACATTTGAGTAGTTGCTGTTATGTGATGTGTGTTTGACAGGACAGACTGTACCTCGCATACATTTTTATACAGATTACAAAACCAAAAAAACTTTTGTTTTCAAGTGCACTTGGTTCATTTAAAAGCACAGTGTAGTATAGTTCATTATTACTGTGGGAAGAAGAAGACATGGTTGGAGAATGAGGTAAGGTAAAGGCTTTAGTTTAAAGCAGTCTCACTGTAGCTGTGTGTGTGTGCCCTCTCTTCTCCCAACTGCTCCTTCTCCTCTCCTTAAAAGGGGCACGAAACACCAAAACACATTTTTTGAGCTGTTGACAGTCATATATGTCTCCCACGCTGCTATAAACACTATTAGGACACCTATATTGCACTAAAAAGTGAAAATTTATTGTTTTTGCGTTATTTTGAGCAAATTCATTCTTCCGGTTTAAAACGAATTTTTGAAGCTGCATCACGGCCATGAGATACTTGAGTGTAAATCCAGTGTGGAGAGTGGCTGTCTGAACCTGCAAGTACATTGTGACGTCTCTGAGGGTGCAGCATTAATTCATGAGAAAGACTTTGTTCAAACCAATCAGCGCACTCTATTATGTATTACGTGCAACTTCATTAATATGCATGATAGCTTCGGAGACTGATTTACCTGTTACAGTGTTCAGACGACAGAGAGACGCCACGTTGTGTTGCCAAAACAAGTGAAAGTACAAGAATTTGAAGACACGGGTCATCAGTGTTGCATTTATTAGTGTGCTGAGTGTATTAATGTGCTGCAACGAAGGTTTTGTTTTCATTTCCCAGCTATGAGAGCGCAGCTGGACTCACATGTGGATTACAGTGCATGCGGCACGCGGCAGAATGCGTTCGTAAGGAACATTATTTACCCGAGAGATTTTCGCATCTGGAAATAATGAAATCTGCGTCAGCAGTGCTCTTTCAGTTTTTAAAGACATACCATAGTCAAAATTATTTAGTTACTAAGTTTACAGTATGTTAATATCACTGCAATATTATAGTACAATATTATAGACTGAAAGATCCGCTTTAAATGTTGCTCTTCAAATATAAACATTTAACACCACAATCAAACTATTCCCGTCGTGCAGGATTTTGTGACAGCATAGTCTATATACACACGCCTTTCTGACGCTACCTACTGAGTGCATCTAAGTTACCGAGAAATGCGAAGGGTTTTTTCTCCCATTCACCGTGCTGTTAGAGTCTACAAATTAATAATTTGCCAAGTAATTCGATTACTGATGTCCATGTAAACAGTCACTGTCTTTTTCCCCTGCATCTGCGTGCCCACACTGAAACTCCCATATTTGCAAATCCTTCCCTCTTTCCCTCCCCCGATACTCCCATCTAAACAGAGCTGGACACGCCCACTTTCCTGACTTTTTCCAAACTAGAGGTGTGAAAACACCCTGCTGAGACGGGGGTTTTGTGGCTCTTTAAGAAGAGCGTCTCTCCAGCCCAATCACTAGAACAAACAGGTGTTATTCATTGTTTCAGATTGGCCCACTGACTAGCTGCCAGGCTCTGAGCATGTTCCTCCCTTTTATTGGGCATTCGATCATGCTAACCTCTCCACACACAGATTTCATGTGGATATATTTCCTATGTCTGAGAAGCAATCATTAGCTCTGATTCCAGTGTGTTTGTTGACCACCAAACTGTCATGAAATCACAGGTCTGATCCGAGCTTCTCCCCTAGAGAAACGTCAGTCTATAGCAATTGATTGGCTCCTCTACTAGTAGGCGGGGCTTCATTCGACATATTGACCGTTACACTTTTTACCATTTAAAACTATACCAGGGATATGTTTTGTGTATTCAATATTGGTTATCTTTGTCTTGAAGAAACCCCTCTTCCACTCCTACTCCTTCCTTTACATACATAGGGCGGCACGACGACTATAGCACTGTTGTGTCACAGCAAGAACGTCACTGGTTCAAGTCCTTTCTGGGCCAGTCAGTGTTTCTGTGTGGAGTTTGCATGTTCTCCCCATGCTCGCGTGGGTTTCCCCCCGGTGTCCACCCACAGTCCAAAGACATGCAGTATAAGTGAATAGATTAACCAAATTGGCACTATAGATGAGCTCTCAGTCAGGCTCCTTCCTATGCCTTATTCTTACATTCTATCTTAGACCCTAACTAAACCAGGGGAGTTGCCAAGTCCTAACTCCCCTCTCGCCCTTCAAATGGGAGGGATCCCCGGGCTCGAGGATCTTCTGAGCTCAGGACTCTCTCCCAGGACAGCATGCCAAACACGCTTTATCATCAATCATCAGCCAAGTATGAACTCTTAAAATAACCTTTAAACAGTCTTACAATTGTTACATTCAATTATTCATTATTTTCCTTCATCTTAGTCTCTATTTCAGATGTCGCCACAGTGGAATGAACCACCAACTATCCCAGCATATGTTTTACGCAACAGATGTTCTTCTAGCCGCAACCCAGTATTGAAAAACACCCATACATGCTCATTCACACTCACTACGGCCAGTTTAGCTTACCCAAATCACCTATAGCCCATTTCTTTGGACTTTGGACTGACTCACACCAACATGGGGGAATATGCAAACTCCAAACAGAAATGGCAACTTGCCCAGCCGGGACTTAAACCAGCAAACCAGCTACCCCTTGCTGTGAGGCGACAGTGCTAACCACTGAGCCACTGTGCCACCCACAATTGTTACATTATTATAATCTTATATTCCTATTAATTATGAATAATTATCTATTATTATTGTTTATAATTAATTCTTTTTAATTATAAAACAAATACTTGATGCAGATTAGTCAATTATGTTTTATGCATGCTAATACACAGTAGAAGTACAACGGTAGTAGTAGTTTTGCAATAGTACTAATTTTATAACAATAATAATATTAATTATTATTATTATTATTATTATTATTATTATTAAAAACAATGTCAAAATCTTCATTTAAATTTTAAATATAGATATAAAAAGTTTCATGTCTCAAAATTTAATTATTACTAATCACCTACACATTGATTTCTGAACTAATTCAAAGACTTGATGTCTAAAAGCAGGAAAAGTATGTGCAACCAGACTCTCAAATATAAGCAGAAATCACAATTTATTATTGCACAACTATGCTTTTAAAGAGGTTTGCTAGTTTTGCCCACATATAGACCTTGTGGAAATGCATCATATAACCAATATATTCAAAGGTTACCAAAAAAAGTGGTTTATATAAAAACCGTGAGACAGGATTTAGTCTGTTTTCTCTTATATACAACACAATGTGGTTTCACTAAATATTTATTTGGAAGATTATAGTATTACTATGCACAATATGCCAGGGTTTATGTATAGAATCTGATACAGCATTCCCCAGTGGTGAGTACTGAATGTAATTCACACAACCTTTAGCTAAATAGGCTTACTTATTTGTAAAACAAGAAATGTAAACATTAGCTCAATGTCAGTGATAGTCTGAGGTTATGCAGCAATAATCTTAATAAAATCTTGTGTTGTCTGATGTGTCATGGTTTTTAAACTGTATAGTGTGTGCATGGTTATGGGAAGAAAATAGTTGAAGATTGTTCTTATGTGTGAGCTGCAATCAGATTTCATAATCTCTTTTAGGATTCAACAGCTCTAGAGTGTGTGAAAAATGTAGTGTGAGCTATTTTTTTTAACTCTTCTTACTGGACATTAATTTTCCATACTGTCACACATTGAACAATCAACATAATCAAACATTGGTGGGTTCATATTAATCCATTTTGAAAAAGCAATTTATGTATTATTTTCAGGTCTTAAAGGGTCACGAAACACCAAAACACATTTTTTGAGCTTTTGACAGCATGTGTCCCACGCTGCTATAAACACTATTAGGACACCTATATTGCACTAAAAAGTAAAAATTGGTTGTTTTTGCGTTATTTAGAGCAAATTTGTTCTTTTGGTTTGAAACTAATTTTTGAAGCTGCGTCACGCCGATTAGATACTTGTGTGTATTCCAGCATGGAGACTGGCTTTCTGTACCTGCGAGTGCATCGTGACGTCTCTGACTGTGCAGCACTAATTCATGAGAAAGACTTGGTTCAAACCAATCAGTGCGCTCTATTGTGTATGCGGTGCAACTTCATTAATATGCATGATAGCTTCGAAAAAAGTTTTTACCTGTTACAGTGTTTAGACGGCAGAGAGATGGCACATTGTGTTGCCAAAACAAGTGGAAGAAGAAGAATTGTTTGGAGACACGAGTCGGCAGTGTTGTGTTAATAAATGTGCTGCAACGAAGGTTTCCATTTCCCATGAGAGCGCAGCTGGACTCACGTGTGGATTACAGTGTCACTGCATATCAAACGACTTAAACAATATAACTAAAGAAATATCCACTGTGCTAAGCGAGAGCGCTTACTGAGCAGCGCGTCATCGATGACGGAAGCGCGCCCAGGCCCGAATGTAATGTGAGTGCGGGCCGTCGGGGGAGACGGGAGGGGGGACAAGCGTGCTTTGGCCCGTTTCAAGGCAACTGTACACAGTGTGAGTATGGCCTTAGTCAAATTTTTTTCTAAGTTACTAAGTTTACAGTACGTTAATATCATTGCAAAATTATGGACTGAAAGATCCACTGTAAATGCTGCTCTCCAAGTGTAAACATGTAAACACCGCAATCAAACTATTCCCGTCGAGCAGGATTTTCACAGCATTTTGTGACAGGATAGTCTTTCTGACGCTACCTACTGAGTGCATCTAAGATACAGAGAAATGCAGAGTTTTTTTTTACCCTCCCATTCGCCATGCGGTATCAAACATTGCATTAAAACTACACTCTCCAGCAGTTCCTCGAATCAATCTCGTTTGTTACGGGGGGCATGCAGGAAATGTTCCTGAACGAAAGTGCCAAACTGCAGTTAAAGTCCACCATTTAATAATTTGCCAAATAGTTTGATTACTGATGTCCATGTAAACAGTCACTGTCTTTCTTCCCTGCGTTTGTTTTGCCTGTGAAACACTCCCATTTTAATGCAAATTTGTATGCACCTTCCCTCTTTCTCTCCCCCGACACTCCCACCTAAACAGAGCTAGACACACCCACTTTCCTGACTTTTTCCAATCTAAAGGTGTGAAAACACCCTGCTGAAACAGGGGGGTTTTGTGGCCCTTTAATATTTAGTATATCTTGAAAAAGATAACCTTTTAAAGGTGTTTGACCTTTTTTGGCTGTTGTTTTTTAGTCAGAGACATGGTGCAACTAAATCCACGTGAAAAAAAATACTACACATTATCATCCTCTGGATAATGATCGTCAGATTGTGCTGGTCTTCTGAAGTAATTCACAACTTGGTCTTGATGGCGAATCTCCGAAATGACAGTGACTCTTTGTTTACAAGTTTGTGGAGGTTTGAGTAGTTGCTGTCATGTGATGTGTGTTTGACAGGACGGACTGTACCTCGCCTGTATTTCATACAGATTACAAAACTAGGAAACTTTTGTTTTCAAGTGCACTTGGTTCATTTAAAAGTACAGATTTCAAGCTTTATCTGGACATATTATGTCTGGGAAGCAAGTATTCACTCATATTCCAGTGTGTTTGTTGACCACCAAACTGTCGTAAAAAGCACACGTCTGGTCTGAGCTTCCTCGTCAGTCTATAGCGATTGATGATTGGCTCTTGTACTAGTAGGCGGGGCTTCATTCGCCATATTGACCGTTACACTTTTCACCATTTAAAACTAAACGAGTGACATGTCTTGTGTATTCTGTGGTCTTTTGGTTTTATGCATCATTGGACCCTCTTGTTTGTCACTGACCCACAAGCTAAAGTTCATTCATTCATTCATTCTCTTGTCGGCTTTGTCCCTTGCGGGGTCGCCACAGCGGAATGAACCGCCAACTTATCCAGCACGATTTTACGCAGATGATGCCCTTCCAGCCGCATCCCATCTCTGGGAACTTCCACACACACATTCACACTCATACACTATGGACAATTTTAGCTTACCCAATTCACCTGTACTGCATGTCTTTGAACTGTGGGGGAAACCGGAGCACCCGGAGGAAACCCACGCAAACACAGGGAGAACATGCAAACTTCACACAGAAACGCCAACTGACCCAGCCCAGCCGAGGTTCGAACCTGCGACCCAGCGACGTTCTTGCTGTGAGGCAACAGCACTACCTACTGCGCCACTGCGTTGCCCAAGCTAAAGTTGTAAATCAATTTAGTTATGACATATTCTCTTAGGGGTCGACATGGGGAGGTGTTTACTTCAAGTGAAATAAAAAAATTGTTTCATGCCAATCTAACAATGGACAGCATTATCAGCACACAGTAAACCAACCATGCATTAGAGCACAGACAGGGAGTGAGAGCGGCATCAGGTCAAAGCAAAGTCATCCAAGCTCTATAATAACCAGTAAATGCAGCACATGCATCCATCAGTGAGGCTGGTTTGGGGGTAATGACGGTGGGCTCTGTAGGGAGAGGGTGACTGGCTAAGGGCAAAATGACTTGTATTACCCTCCACCTACATCAACCACACTAAATGCAATCATAACACTCCACTGTACTGTTAATGACACCACCTGCTACCTCCCTGGCTCTCTTGAGCACCCGTGTGTGTGTGTGTGTGGCCACTGGCTGCTTATTTCCCCTGCCAGGTTACGTTCCAAATATTAACACATAGAAAACAGACCTAGTTTATAGCTGTAAGAAGAGGAGGGAGGTGGTGTTTCCTTAAGGAAATCATAATAAAAATAAAGCAAAACACATTTTCTTAATTGGATAGTTCAACCAAAAATAAACATTTGATAAAATTTGTTGTGACTGTTTGTCTTCGGTAGAAGATTTTTAGCTGAAACTGTTCTTTGGTGATTTATAAAATGCAAGTTAATGGCTCACAACACTTTAAGAGTATAAAAACAAAAAGACAAAATGAAATTAATGTAGTGAGGATTTTTTTTTAGGGAAAATTATCTGTCTATGCTAGAAACCATATTCATTCATTTTCCTTTGGCTTAGTCCCTTAGTCCCCTTATTTATTAGAGTTTACCACAGCGGAATGAACCACCAACTATTCTGGCATATGTTTTACATAGCGTATGCCTTTATAGATGCAACCCAGTACTTGGAAAAACCCATACTCTAACATTCACACACTCACTCATACACTACGACCAATTTAGTTTATTCAATACACCTATACGAAATGTCTTTGGACTGTGGGGGAAACTGGAGCACCCCAAGAACATGTAAAACTCCACACAGATATGCCAACTGGTCTAACCTGGTCTTAAACCAGTGACTGTCCTGCTGTGAGGTGACTGTGCTAACCACTGAGCCATTGTGCGGCCCAGAAACTGTACATTCTAAAATGATCTTACATTCACAGCAAACTATCTGTGAATTTACTGTAAAAATCAAACTGAATCAAGTTGACCAAAGATTAAAGATTAGTCCTAAAATTAAATAATAAAAACTTACCTCAAGAGTAGTAATACAGAGCTACTGTAACAGTCAGTAAAAATTGTTTTAATCACATGGTGACTTTAATGTGCTTTAATTCTGAACTTTTAAAGTTGGTCAACCTCTTTTTAGTCAAAGAGACTTGGAGAAACTAATGCTTTTTTTTTTTTTTTTTTTTAGTAAAGAGTAAAGTATTTAGTAAAGTATTGAATTAATCTGTTGTGGTAGTTCTATAGATTCTATGGTAATAAAACAACTATAGTAATATAAACTAAGTAGTAATCCAAAGTAACCCAATCCTGAACTAATATATCGTCACCTTAGAATTATAAGGATCTATCTGACATTTTTTGTCAAAATTGAGTTATTGGCATATTCTTATTAAATGACAACTCATTTACATTATGGGATGTTTTTTATAAGTTGTTTACATTTTAAGACTTTTTATTTAAAAAACAAATGTTACACACATACTGTTTGCTATGGAATGCAAAAACTTTGAAGCTCAATATCTCAAAATCATTCAGAATGCAGATAGAACCTTATAATTCCAAGTTGACGAATTAAACCTTATAAATCCAAGTCAACTGGCCCACGACGACCAATCCACTTTTCAGGAAACTGTATTCAGGAAACCATTCCCATTTTATTAAGGTGTATCCATATAAATGGCCCACCCGGTATATATATATATGGATAACTGCATCACAGTTTACTATAGTAAAAACTGAAGACAACAGCATTTAATACAGTTTATCAATTCACTAATTCACTAACTTCCATGCTCTTTTTAAATATTTGGCTGCTTTTGAGATTTTAAAGCATTGTGAGATGCAAGTGCAAAAGTTAAACATGTCTGTGTAACAAATGTACAGAGAAAAACTATCAAAATAAAATAAAAAAACAGCCCAGTGGAGCACAGCTGCATATTGGTTTGTTATTATTGTAAACTGACTGTACAATGGCCAGGAAGACTCATCAGACATGTAGAAATGCAGGCCTGTTATGCAAAAAAAAACTTCTTTTAAACATGTACATGTCTATCATGTTTTAGAGAGAACATATTTGAAAAGATTGTGTATAAAATATTGGTTAATATTTTTAACAACTACATTCTACAAAGCGTTTGTTAAGCTTTTGAACAATAAATAGTTAATTGATCGTTTATAAAAGCTCACAAACTGACAACTAGTGAATGTTTTATAAGTACTTGAATTAATAATAAATTATAGTTGAAATATGTGTTATGAAAGCTTTTATTGACACACCAAGAAATCATTACAATTAGGGATGTCCCGATCAGGTTTTTTTTTGCCCTCGAGTGCGAGTCATTTGATTTTGAGAATCTACCGATACCGAAACCCTATCCGATACTTCTATAATACATAAAAAAAATATCCAGGATGTTCTTTATTTTTTATTTAACTCACCTTATGTTAATAATCAACAACTAGCTTGAACAATCAAGTAATAAATAACAGATAAATTTGTAATTATTAGTGCAACAGAAACTATAAAAAAAATCTAATATAAAAACAAACAGCACCTCAGCTTAAAATACCCGGCAGACAATCCCAAGTTTAAATATCTCACAGTTTGCTATGTTGTCATCATTAACTTTATAATACCTCCAGACTGCAGACATACTCGCGCTTTCCGCTTCAAGCTGCTTTCGTGTTCTACTTTGCTGGCATTTAACCAATCTCTGCAACAAAGTGATGTCATGCCACACACGTTACTGTTTCTGTGTGAAGTCAAGAAAGAGGTCTAACTCTGTGCCACCGCATAACTATAGATGTGTTAATAAAATAATGCCAATATATATAACATACATTTATATTCGAGTCCTGATTGGGAGGTAACATCCGATTCTGATTGAGTCTGAAACCGCGTGATCTGGCCGGATTTTCGATCATGCGATTGGATCTGGACATCACTAATTACACTATGCTTGTATACATGTCCATTTAAACAGTTTATTAATCATTTACTCATATGTTCTAAATGATACCACTGAAAACTCCTGAACTGGTTTGTGAATAACGTAATACTTAATTTACAAATGATAAACTGATCATTAATAATGTAAAAAAAATAGAACTACTAAGCACATATACAGTTGAAGTCAGAATTATTAGCCCCCCTGAATTATTAGCCCCTCTGTTTATTTTTTCCCCAATTTCTGTTTAACAGAGAGAAGATTTTTTAATGCATTTCTAATAACTGATTTATTTTATCTTTGCCATGATGACAGTAAATAATATTTTACTAGATATTTATCAAATCCCTTTTATACAGCTTAAAGTGACATTTAAAGGCTTAACTAGGTTAATTAGGGTAACTAGGTAATTAGAGTAATTAGGCAAGTTATTGTATAACGATGGTTTGTTCTGTAGACTATCGAAAAAAATAGCTTAAATGGGCTAATAATTTTGTCCTTAAAATTGTGATTAAAAAAATTAAAAACTGCTTTTATTCTAGCCGAAATAAAACAAATAAGACTTTCGTCAGAAGAAAAAATATTATCAGACATACTGTGAAAATGTCCTTGCTCTGTTAAACATAATTTGGGAAATATTTAAAAAAGAAAAAAATCAAAGGGGGGCTAATAATTCTGACGTCAACTGTATGTGCTTTTAAATAAAAAATTCTGCATTTAAAGTTGTATTTATAACATCCTTATTATTGTCTTTTAATAGGGGTAATGCTTAGTAAATAAGGAATTATTTGCTAATGCTTAATGCTTATTATAAAGTGGTACTTAATTATTACATTAATTTATGGTGTAACTTTTCAAAAGATTTTAACTCAAAACTTGGCAATTTAATGCAGATGGAATGAATTTAAATGAATGTATATTGAATGAAAAACTTAGTGATATATCACTTTCAAAGTCCAAACTACTGACAAAAAAAAACAACGTCTGTCTCTTCGTTTTTAAATCAATCTGAGTCATAAGCAAACACAGCGCTTGTTAACTCAATGAATTCAGTTCTTCCAGCCCACATACAAAGTAAATTTGCCTGAATGCTAAATTTGTAGACTAAAGGAAGCAATTTTCTGCTCTGTTTAAAGCTCAAGGCTGAAGAGCTTCTCGCCGATTATGAAGCTATTGTATTAAGCCCAAGTAAAATGGGGTTAAATGGTTTAACAACAAAAGAGAGCCGGTCTCCCTTTTAATTGAAAAGCACCAAGTGTCTAGGTCGGTGTCTCAGTCATGAGCTCATTTCACCTGTAACGGCATGGAAAATAAATAAAAAATGTATAAGAAAAGGGCAATGCGGAAAAAAAAGAACATTATACCTTTGTCAATCCATCAGTACCGTCTGACAGGAGAGGAGAAAGGATCTTCATTCATCATATCTCATCATTTGCTCATAATTCTCTGTCACCAAGATAAATGTTAAAAGAAAAACCATAGGACAAACTGTACACGTAACAAATAGCAGACACTTGAGTCCAAAGGTATGTTGCGCAACGCCAGGTTGAGTTTTCACTCAATTAAGTTTATGTTAGTTTAGCAAACTCTGAGTTTTTAGAATCAAGAAGGTGAGTTGATTTCAAGGTTACTTTAGCAAACATAAACTAAAGTAAAACCATTGATCAAAAAACATTTTCATTAACTGATATAAAGATAAAAATAAATGAAAAATTTTAACTAAACGAAACTAACAAACAGTCACTGAAAAATGAAATAAAATAAAATAATAATAAGCACAAAAATAATATTGTTGCTAATATTGCTGTTACAAACACATCAGTCAAGAGCATGATTATAAAAAAAAAAACGTAAAATGTGTTCTTACTTTTGTCCAGTTGCCAAAAAACTGAACTATGCACGTTTAACAATACACATTCTTTAAAATTAAGAAGTTTGTCTGTTTAACAGAGAGAAGATTTTTTCTATTTATTTTTTCTGATGAAGAGCCGTGTGGTTTGAAACATTACACGCTTTGTGTCAGCCTTTTTAATTTAATAAATTTGCATTTTTGGAGCTTTGGTGTTGCCGCATTTCCTGAATATATAATTTTGCACCTTTTGCGTTTTTTTGGCTGAGCACCCAGTTAAGAGGGATGTGCGTGCTTTTGTACAACACATTCAACACATTTCTAAACATAAATTTTTAATAACTCATTTCTAATAACTGATTTATTTTATCTTTGCCATGATGACAGTAAATAATTTTACTAGATATTTTTCAAGACACTACTATGCAGCTTAAAGTGACATTTAAAGGCTTAACTAGGTTAATTAGGTTAACTAGGCAGGTTAGGGTAATTAGGCAAGTTATTGTATGACGATGCTTTGTTCTGTAGGCTATCGAAAAATATATAGCTTAAAGAGGCTAATAATATTTACCTTAAAATGTTTATTAAAAAATTAAAAACTGCTTTTATTTTAGGCAAAATAAAACAAATAAGACTTTCTCCAGGAGAAAAAAATATTATCAGACATACTGTGAACATTTCCTTGCTCTGTTAAACATCATTTGGGAAATATTTAAAAAAGAAAAAATTATTCAAAGGAGGGCTTATAATTCTGACTTCAACTGTGTATATAATTTACAGAAGATGCAAAAATTGTATCAAAACAAAGCTAATTTAAAATGTATAAAAATTATAATAACCTTGGTTGGGTTTAATCGGGTTCTGTCGTCATGGTAACTTACACTACACTGCTAACCTGCACTGATTTAGGATTTATTCTTGATTAGAGATCATAAACACAAACTGGCCAGTCAGATATGAGGAAAGTGACATATATATCTGATGCAAAGGCACACCCATTCCATGTGCATCTATTTTGCTCCAAATTAAAGCCTTTTACCCAAAATGTTTTTTTTTTTTTTAATTATTAAAAATTCATTTTCAAACGATTGTTGTTAATAATTCATTTATAATATAAGAATTATTATTTATAATTGTATTTAAAAAAAAATCTATTCAAAGAGATTTGAATTGTCAGTTAACATTAATAATGCCTTTAATTAAAATAATCACAAGAAAATATCCCCATATCAGTTTGCTTTAATATAAATCTTTTAAATCAGTGGTTCCCAAAGTGGAGCTCGGGACAATGAAGGGGGGAGGGGGGGGGGGGGGGGGGTCGCTTGGTGATTTCCAAAAATCGAATTATTTTATTAAACCAGTAGAATTACCATATTTTATCCATACTAAAGATAAAGATAGTAGTTTTTATTTATTTATTTATTTATTTAGATTGCGACCCTTGGGGTAATTACATTAAATTAAAAACATAGCAATAGAGTCAGATGCAGCAGATAGATTTTATGGCAGCAGGTTAAACTTTCTGGCACATTCACAGCACTCACATATATGTAAACAAAATTAATAAAGAATAGACGTGGGCCTATTGGTGTGTGCGCCAGTGCATGCAAAGTTTCTATATTTATAACCACCTCAGAGGATATTGGGGCTCGCAAGTCACTGGCATTGTTATTTTGGGGGTCGCGGGCTGAAAAGTTTGTGAATCCCTGTTTTAAATTACTCTCTTTTGAGTTGTTACTGAACCTACATATTACAGTATTAAAATAAGTTGATTGATTTGCATTGATATAATATTTGCTTTAAGTTGCTTTCTCAAACTTTTGTTGCATCTGCTGTGTGTATTTATTTCTTTTAAATGTTTAAATTCATTCTATTTTTAATAACAATATCTCTTAATCTTCAATAATGAAGTGACTTGTACTGACTCTCTCGTTGCAGGTGCCACATTTTTGCATGCCAATTAGAGTTATTTACAAACAAACACAAAAAAGTTAAACAAGCTTTGTCAGTCTGATCTCACAAGAAAATGTAGCTATTTTTACGTTTTGTCAGTTTAGTGGCTAATTCATATTCAGTTATATGAAAATGTGTCATTTTTAAGAGAAGGCGGGGAACCAAACCTCATTCCTAAACCCAACCGTGATTGGAGGATGTGCAAATTGTACTAAAATGTACAAATGCAGATCATAAAAATTCATACAAAATAGCCAGTTTTGTAAACCCGAAAGTTACACTGCCACCCAGAGTTTGTTCAACTCATTCTGTGCAACAAGCCTCAAGTGTTGTGACACAGACATGAAGGGTGAAGAGTAAAGAAAACACAGGCGACCTAAACCTTCCCTTTGTTTATTGTCTTATGTGAGGAATTTTAAAATGAGCAAGACAATGACAAACATGTTTCTCTGAAAGCAGTTCATTAAAAAAAAGCATCTCCCTCAATCCCTTCTGAGCATAAATAAAGCCCGTACCAAACATCCAGAGCCTCATTAACATTTACTGTGTCTCGATAAAAGTTGCAAATTTAATTTGACAAACAGGAGGGAAATTAGACACGGACCCCTGTGCATAACAAATATCAGTTAGTTGTCATTCATTTATTTATTTACATTTTTTTTTTTCTACACAGGTACTTAGAAAACAGCTCATTTTACAGTCGAATGTTTGGTTGTTTTGGTTTGCCACCATTCAGGTTCAGAAGTGTACTAGAATGAGGTTGTGAAGTTTGTTCATTCATTCATGAAGAATAATTAACACTTCTGGTTCTGTGGAAGAATTTTTAAAAGAATGCTAAATGATTTTAATTAGTAAAAGTAAGCACCTGTTAATGAAAAGAATAACACAATTTTCATCCAGCTTTTGATTTAGCAGACATGTCAAAATCCCTTTTCTCTGTTATGGGAGAAAGTGACACTTTCCACATGTAATTGCGATGTAATTAGTTACAAAATCTTTTCTGCTAAAAAAGTAAAGTAAGAGATTACTATTTAAATTATTCTTTTTTTATTGAACATTTTGAACATTTTTTATTGAACATTTTTTTCAGCAGCAGCAGAAGCAGTCAGAACAACTGACAGTAGATCCTGTACCTTGAATAAGAATAATGCAATTTGGGGACATTCCCAGAAAGTAAGAGATTATTTTCAAGTAATGTATTTACTCTTACTTATAATGTTATTGATTTAAACACTTCACTTAAATTGAACTGTTGTCGTCACCACAATGTAACCCCGCCTCTACACATGAGAGTCAGTTGCTCTAACAAGGAGGCTAAAGACCGTGGCCTCTAGCGTCTGTCGCTAGAGCACCTTTTGAGGTCAAGGGAGTGAGGTTTACCTGCATAGCACGTCACTAGCTGGCCTCAGTTACACTCACTTCCCTAAACTTCACTCCCATCCCGGACGAGCCCCCAAGTATAACCCACCAGTCCTACTGCACCCAACCTGGTCTAAGCTGGGATCAAACCAGCGATTCTTTGCATGGTAGTCGGTTGCTCTAACAAAGAGGCTAAAGACCATGACCTCTACCGTCTGTCGCTAGAGCACCTTTTAGAGGTCAGAGGAGTGAGGTTTACCTGCACACCATTTCACTAGCTGGCCTCTGTTACACTCAACCCCTAAACCTCACTCCCATCCCAGATGTGCCCCCAAGTATAACCCACCAGTCCTACACCACCCAACCCAGTGTAAGCTGGAATCAAACCAGCGATTCTTTGCATGGGAGTTGGTTGCTCTAACAAGGAGGCTAAAAATTATGGCCTCTGTGTCTGTCGCTAGAGCACCTTTTGAGGTCAGTGGACTGAGGTTTACCTGCATAGCACTTTGCTAGCTGGCCTCCGTTACACTCATCCCCCTAAATCTCACTCCCATTCCAGACGAGCCCCCAAGTGTAACCCACCCGTCCTACACCACCCAACCCGGTCTAAGCAGGGATCAAACCGGCAATTATTTGCATGAGAGTCGGTTGCTCTAACAAGGAGGCTAAAGACCATGGCCTCTAGCACCTTTTGAGGTCAGAGGAGTGAGGTTTACCTACATAGCACTTTGCTAGCTGGTCTCTGTTACATATAAATCATGGAATACACATTGTCAAAGGAGAATAACTGACTTTAGTTTTTCAGATAAACATTCACTTTTTTTTTTTTTTTTAAAGCGTTTTTTAGAAAAAAATATATATAAAAAAAACAATTTTCTAAAATATCTACATAACATATTTTATTTTTATGTATTAGAAAAGTTAAAAACATACATACATTGTTAAAAAATTGTGAATTTGCAGTTTTCCATATTTTGTAATTCATTATTTTTTCTCACTTTATTTATGCTTTTAAATTGCATTATGGGACATTGATCTTTCTTCTAAAAACAACCACAACTTGAGAAGTTTGAAAAGGGAACTTTTATGAACATTTTAATAATAGTTTAAAATGATATATTATGTTGGTTAGTTTATTACTGTCATGGTTGTAGGTGGGGAAAGGACGAGGACTCAAATGCAAAACTGAAATGGGTATTTATTAATTATAAAATAAACAAAAGGAGAACAAAAACAACCAGGAGAGGGAAAACATAATTAAGAAGACAAACTAAAATGGACTGGGCTGGGCTGGGCTGGCAGAATCCTGACAATTACAATACAAAAACCTTATAATAAACTGCCAGTATATTTTCTGCTATTGTACACTTATTTTTCAGTATATTATTTCTTATTTACATTTGTTAAACTGTAGAAAAATAGACAGAGCAGAGATCAAGGTCCCATAATGCAATTCACAACCGTAAAAAAATGGAAAACACTTGTAAATCACTAAATACAAAAACTGTTAATTAGGAGGTATTTTTCACAGTGTAGAGCAGCACCTACATACAACACCTTAAAACAGTATGACTGTTTTAAATGAGCTCTCCCAACTACTGTAAGCACAAATGACTGAGTGACAGAACTCAAACCATACAATGTAAATCAATCGTGGAAACTAAAAAAAATCTAACAGACACTGTATAGCTTTAGTAGAAGGCAAAAGTATCCTGTGGAGTTACAAAGACGGTTTCATTTCAGCCGAGAGAGTCTGCATGAGCGATGGAAGGTGAGAAGAAGAGAAGAAACACATTGGATTGGACTGAACAAAAAAATGTAATGGAACGGGTAACAAGGAGAAGAAAGTGAGAAATACAAAGCGTTGGTCTCAAATTGAAATACATCGAGAGCATCTACAGAGAACATCGAGAGAAAGGAAGAACAAAGAAAAGCAGATAGAAGACAGCTTACATGATGGGTTGAGTGTCAGGAGGGAATCATAAGAGATAATGACAGCGGTGCAGGGCTCTAACACACTTCAGCAGTCCCGTCAGTGTCTGATGGATGAGGTCTGGGCTCTTAACTACTCGCTGGACCAACTCAAACACACTCCACACAAAACACTCCACAGTCTTCCTCGTCTGATCCATAGCCAGCAAGGTCACATACTATTCAGAAGACGAAATTACCGTTATCAAACAAATGTTTGGCTTCCACACTTCCAGGTTCTTCTCTGAGTCACGGAGTAGAGCCATTTCAGATTTATGATTCAAATCAGGCTGAAATGATGCATGTCTGAGGCATTCTGGTTGCAGAACATTTTGTTCCCAAACTATACAGTATATAAATTCAGTTTGTAGAAGATTTTGTTCCCAAACACTATATGTAGTTGAAACCAGAAGTTTACATACACTGTATAAAAAGGCACACAACCATTTAAAAAAAAAGTCAGATGTTAATGTGACTAAACTTTTTCTCTTTTAGGTAAGTTAGGATTATCAAATTTGTTTCTGTTATGCTTAATAGCAGAATAATGAGAGAGATATTTTTTGATTGTTTGATTTTAATTGTTATAACTTTTCTTGAAAGTCAAGTTTACATACAATAAGATTATTATGCTCTGAAAAAGCTCAGATGATGGTGTCAAGGTTTTGGAAGTTTCTGATTGGCTAATTGACAACATTTGAGTTGATTGGAGGCACAACTGTAGAATAGTATTTAAGGAAAACCCACAAACACACTGCTTGTAACAACACGGGAAAATCAACAAGCCAGAATCAACAAAAAAAGTTAGCTAAATTACACTGGGAAAAAGAATAATTTTTGGAGACATGTCCTGTGGTCTGATGGAACTAGGATTGAACAGTTTGGCCATAATGACCAGTGTTACATTTGGAGGACAAAGGGGAAGGCTTACGAGCTTAGGAACACCATCCCGACTGTGAAGTATGGGGGCGGCAGCATCATGTTGTGGGGCTGTTTTGCTGCAGGAGGGACTGGTCCACTTCACAGCATAGATGGCATCATGAAGAAAGAATATTATGTAGAAATACTGAAGCAACATCTCAAGACATCAGCCAGGAAATTAAAACTTGGCCACAAATGGGTCTTCCAAACAGACCATGACCCTTAGCATACTGCCAAATTAGTTAAAATGTGCTTTAAGGGCAACAGAGTGAAGGTTTTGGAGTGGCCATCACAAAGCCCTGACCTCAATCCTATAGAAAATTTGTGGGCAGAGTTTAAAAAGCTTGTGCGAGCAAGACAGCCAACAAACTTGACTCAGTTACACCAATTCATGGGCCAAAATTGCTTCAAACTATTGTGAGAAGCTTGTGGAAGGATACCCAAAACATTTGACCAAAGTTATACAGTTTAAAAGCAAAGCTAAAAAAATACCAAGGAAATGTATGTAAACTTTTGAGTGTCTAGAAATTAATAAAAATTCTCAAAAATAATTCTCTCATTATTCTGGCATTTAGCAAAATGTAAATGATTTAGGTAATCCTAGCGGACCTAAAATAGTGAACGTTTAGTATGATTTACCACAAAGAGCATAGAATCACCAAGTGGCGACACTCTAGTGCGATTTGGAAAACAGCCACTAGATGGCGCTGTGGCCATTTTGGAATGAAAATTCCAATAGAGTGGAAGAACTATGACATCAATTTGTATGCAAAAACCCGGAAGCGAATTAGCATTTTAGCAGTTCCGGTTCCCTCGTCCGAAAGTGGGTTTTTTCAACGGGATTTCAGTTAAAGCGCTTAAATAAGGTCTGTGGCTAACACAAACTCAAGACACTTTCACGTTTTAGTCTACGACATAAAACACATCAGTTACATCACACTCTTGATTTTTTTAAATCGGTTACGCTTCTTTAAAAAGATGGTTGCTATCAATGTGCTAAACGGGACTACAGGTGTCGGAGACCTTATACGTCAACGAGCTGAACTGGTCTGGAGTGCAGCTCACTTGTGTTGGGCATTTGGATTTGTCTGTGATTAAAGTATTTTTAGTAGTTTTTTGTGGTTTAAGTAATTTTAGTAGTTTTTTATAGATTGTAGTATTTTTCTAATTGGGAATTCATATTGTGTGTAGATAATGCCTTCACCTGTAAAGACTGCCAAGACTTAATTAATTACTTAATTAAACGATATTATGAAGATACTGCTTACCAGTGCAGCCTGTCTCTTTCCTGCTCTCAGTAATGCAAACGTGTGAATGTGTAATACATGTTAACTGTCATTTTAACGTGATCAATAGATTTTTCGTCAGTTTTTTTTTCTTTATCTGAACACATTAAACTCTGTCATAACTGCAATATTTACACTCCTTCTTAAAATGTATAGCATATGTGACTGTATGTGCTGCTTTACGCTGTACTCGGTGACAAAAAAGAATATTGAATGTTGTTCTGTGTCCATGATGGAACTTGCAGGCATATAACATTAGACTTGTCCCTCACGCCTCATCTCCTCATTTCTGTCGTCTGTTACTAAGGTAAGCGGGCTGTGTGCACGTGAGCGATACACTTATTTAAACATGTCTTATGATAATACTATGTAGGCACATTTACACATACAGTTTTAAAACTTTTACAACAACCGTAAAGCAAAACAAAATGTATTTCCCCCTGTAAAAACTATCCAAAAGGTACATAGGTCTAAGTAGTTTTGCGTATTTATTTGTTTATAATATATAGCGTGGATTATAATGTAATAAACCGAGAGTAAATCTTAAAGAGTTGTCTGTAGCACGGTGGTGCGTACGTCACAGGCGAGCGCCCCGAAGGCTGTAATCCGTTTATAGCCTAATGTTAGCTTTTTAGTTCTTGCGTTTACATTTAAGATTCAAAAGGGCTAAAAGTTTTATTTTCGTGTGAGGATTATCCGGCTGGACAAAACGTGCAAGTGTAATGAACAGTGTTTGAACACAGAGCTTATTATTTGCAATCTTCGAGAAAACCTATGGGAAAATCCTATAGAGATTTTATCGAGGGGACCAGTTTTATGCTAGCAGCCGATTGGCCTACAAGGTGACGTCATAGTTCCTCCACTCTATAGAACAACAGCATATTATAAGTAAAAGATAAACCCAAGTGTTATTATACCACAAGCAACAGCAATAGAAAATTACTGCTTCACAACATTACAACAAGCAGGATTTAGAACTGATGTTAAAAACAAAAAAGGGTGTTTTATATTCATGTTGTGTTCAAAAATGATTTCAAACTGATTGTGTTACTGACATTTAGATCTAATGACGGCTCAATCGGATCACATTGCTCAATCGCACATTCCAAATGACATGTTCACCTATTAAAAAAAAAAAGTCCTCACCTCTCTCCACCAGATCTAGATTTGTCACCAGCTTTTAAAAGTCATGCTGATATTTATGCATGTTTACCGTGGGACACTTTCCCTTTTTGACTGGAGGCTCTGTGCAGTTTGAGGTTTCCTGATTTTGACAGGTGATTCTCCAGCTGTCAACAGTGACAGCTGTTTAGACAGTTCTAGATTAAAAGCAGCCATCTAAAGTTTAGTGGGGTCGACATGTTCAACATGTTCATTTACTTATATATATACATATATATATATTTTTTTTTTTTCATGATGACAACATGAAGATCTTAAACTACCCTCACAATACCATTGTTTTGGTCAAAAAGATAAGAATAAGACTTCACAATGTTATCTCACATGGAATATAACATAAACAGTCTTTTATTTAAATCACCAAGGAAAATGTACAGGAGTAACATCGCTAGACACCAGACAAAGACACAGTCCTCATTATCTTGTGTATTTAAACAGCATTCTTTTCACTAATTACAAAACACTGGGTCTTAAAGCATATGGGGAAAGAAAACACAGAAAAAAACACAAATAACAAAAGCAAAAAAATCATGACAACACTGATAATAAATTAGACAAAACTAACAGACAAAACTAAATAAATTAATAGTGGATCTTTGTGGACATTTTTGTCTCTTACATTTTATTTTTTAAGTAAACAGCATACAATTTTGCTTAACATCAATTTTATAGATGTTTTTTTTTTTTTTATTTGCATCAAGTACAAAAACTACACTGTACAATTAAATACACTGTTTAAAAAAGTGGTTGCTGACTTAGCTGTTTAAGTTGAATCAAATAACTTAAATAAGTTACTTCAAATGACAGCAAATATAAAATATTGTTAACTTTACACTTTGACTTTAAAAAGATAAAACCATATTAACTTAATTTAATGTATTTTAAGTTAAAGTTTCATAAAATATTTATTTTCACAGTATTTTAACAAAAAATAAATAATAAATAACACTACACAAAAATAATGCTAAAATGTATGTTCTAATCATTGATGAATGAAAATGTTTACTTTATGTTTCATACAAATAAAGAGTTATAATATAATATAAACACACTGTAATTAAAAGATGAAATCATCTAAATGAAAGTTTTTTTTGTTTTCTTTCTTTTTGTAGTTATCATTGGGACTCAAATATTTTAAGAAATCTATGTTAATGAAAGCAGAAAAATATATTATATGATACTTTTATGACATATTTTTACTTTTAAGGCAGGGGTCTCAAACTCAAATTGGCATGGGGCCATTTCAGTGACTGAGAATTCATAGTATGGCCGTTTTAACATTCAAGCACAAGAAAAAAAGTGACGTAATTGATGCATCTTAAGACAACAGACCTGATGTTTACATTTTAAGCATTACCTGTCACCACCCTGCAGGCACAGGACGTCAACATGACGTCATATTAACGTTGTACCCCAACGTTGTGGGGATGTTGGATTTTGTTTAGAAATGAAAATCAAGTTGACGTCAGAACTCAACGTCAGGCTGACGTCAATGTCCAACATCCAACGTAAAATCAACCTAAAATAAACCAAATATTAACGTCTAATCATGTTTGACATCTTGATGTTGTGTGCACATTACCACCATGACATCTATCAGATGTTGGATTTTGGTCACTTTCCAACACAACCTAAAATCAATCAAATATCAACGTAATTTGACTTTGTTATTGGACATCAAAATAACGTTGTCCATATTGAATTTTAGTCATCCTGACGTCATGACCTAAATCTAACCTAATATTAACGTCTTATGATGTTGTGTGCCTGCTGGGCAGTGATAATGCAAATCAGCATGTTTTTGGCTTCACACAACTGCTGAAATATATACAGTATGTGGCTGTTTAAATTAGCATTTTGACATTTAAGTCATAATAATAGTCATGATAATGATAATAATAAATATCGTCACCTTAAAATTATAAGGTTCTATTTGACATTTTTGTCAAAATTAAGTTATTGACACATTCTTATTAAATGACAACTCATTTACATTATGGGATGTTTTTTTTATAAGTCGTTTACATTTTAAGACTTTTTTTATTTAAAAAACAATTGTTACACACATATTGTTTGCTATATGGAATGCAAAAACTTTGAAGCTCAATATCTCAAAACCATTGAGAATGCAGATAGAACCTTATAATTCCAAGGGTGACGATATTATTATTTTGTCCCAACAAATTTTTGCTTTACGAAAAGTTTAACAGATGCAAGAATGCAGTGCAAGAACAGCAGAAACAGTTTGGGTAACTTTACTGGCAATTGTTCTTCTTAGTGTCTTTCTTTTTTTGTAAAACTACAGGAAATCTATAATTATTTATTATTATTGTTATTATATATATTTATATATTATTAATAGGAAAGAAATCTATTAGTAATAGTAAAATGTATTAAATGAGACCATTTCAATCGAAAATTGACAAAATTAGCATATTTGTTACACCATCCGCATAATGTGTAAGCCATGAAAAAGGATTTGTTTTCATAAAACACGGGTGATATAAACCTGATAATAATCAAATGACGCTTGAATATTTAGGGAAAAAAAGTGTTTTAGTAAAAATAGAGCACTTATGCACATTATTTCAACGTTTAAATTACTCAAAGTTACTCTCAACCACACGCTGAGAAAAAAAAAACAAAAATAAAACTGAAATACAGTATTATAATATAATTGCAGTACTTTAAACGTCCAATAGGTGGAGGGGGGAGGATGTCAAAACCACAAGTGGCTATCTGCGACAGCACAATAATGACAGTAATTCAAAAAACATATGTTTTGGGGGATCGAATCTCGTTATATTTTTGATGTCAGTTGCGGGCCGGACGGAGGATGAGGGCAGGCCGTAAATATGTGGGCCGGAAGTTTGATCCCTGCTCTAAGGACTTTCATTATAAATCATTCATTTTCTTTTCGGCTTAGTCCTTTATTAATCTGTGGTCGCCACAGCGGAATAAACCGCCAACTTATCCAGCACATGTTTTATGCAGCGGATGCCCTTCCAGGTGTAACCCATCACTAGGAAACATCCATACACACTCATTCACACACATACACTACGGACAATTAAGGTTACCCAATTCACCTGTACCGCATGTCTTTGGACTGTGGGGAGAAAGCAGAGCACCCGGAGGAAACCCACGTGAACACGGAGAGAACCTGCAAACTCCACACACAAATGCCAACTGACCCAGCCGAGGCTCGAACCAGCGACCTTCTTGCTGTGAGGTGATCGTGTTACCCACTGCACCACCGTGATGCCGACTTTCATTATAATGTCATATTTAAAGTGCACACTATATCTGAACGTTGATTCAATTCGTAATTCTTTATGATTTGTTTAAAATAAGACTGAAAAAAGTAGATGTTTTTTAAGCAATAATGTGGCTTCTAAAAGTCCACACAGACACAAACACAGAGAGAGAAGAGAGAGAGAGATCCCCACGGCTCACCTCCCAAAATCCAGACTAGACTCTGCAAAAATTGTAGATTTGTGCCATTGTAGAACAGAAAGTACCACCTTTATCCCTGATAGAAAAAGCCTTGAGTCGAGCGAGCCTCTGAGTCTCAGTTTGAGTGCACTTTTCTTTTCAAGGTTATTTTAACTTTGCTTTTGTAGAATCATGCCGGGATAGATAGATTTGAACTGAGAAAGATAACCGAGCCTTAATATCGAGGGAAACATTGGTATATCGCTTACACAGTCAACACAATGGCCTTTCTCCCTGCATCACTGATAACACAGGCCTCAAGCGTCTCAACAAAAGTTGTTTTGAGAAGCCTGTACATAAAGATTCAGGGTTCTGGCAAAAAAAAATGATTATTGTAATTTATTTGCGATTCAAACAAACGCTTCTGACCTTTGCTCTGAATCTGGCTGCAGTACAGGAGACTCGCATTAACGTGATGCTCGGCTTTACCGCTGGGGCTCCGTCTCTTCCGCCAGGACTCGCTTGATTCATTCTCCCTTTAAAGTAAATGTGTCACTTGTGGTTTAGCTACTTTGTGGCGTATTCAGAAGCTGAATGAGGGTTTTGTGCCCTTGAGGCTGAATGCAAACAGGTCTTGAGCAGAAAAAAAAAGAGAGAGAGAGAGAGAGAGAGAGAGAGAGAGAGAGAGAGAGAGAGAGAGACTGGACTGATGGAGGAACTCAGACAATGAGACTGTCAGGTGGCCTCGGAGGCGTGGCAAAGCCCATCAATCATTCTGGCCAATGAACATCAAAAACAACGTGAATATCAAGAGTGAAGGTCCGAGAGAAAGCCAGACTCTAAATATAGAGCCGCCTATTGGCGATGCAATTTTTCACGCCAGTTAAATGCGCCCTGACAAGAGTGCACAAGATGCTTTTCTCCACGTCGGACGGGTGACCTTCGTTTGAACGTTTCTATATCATTACTATCCTACCTTTGACTCACCAGACATATCTTGTTCCTTTTCAGACTCACTTCATTTATCAAAGTTTTTTGCATGGCATGTCTTATTTAGGTAGGCCAAGGTTGACAAAGTTAGCGGAAAGAGATTCAATTTCGGCGTTTGAATGGGTTCAGTGACTTGCTCAAACACAGGGAGAAGCTGAAGTATATAGCCTACTGTGGTGTATTTCCTTTTGAGTAATTGATCAGATGAGCTGGCTGAGAGTGTATTATGTTCTCCAGAATCACTACTTGGTGTTATCATTGTGAAAGAACTCATACTTTACTAATTGCTTTCCAACAATAGATTCAGTGTGTCATTTTTGATCTTTTCACCCAATGTGCAGACCGAGAAGAAAAAAAAGCACTGAAAGGTGGACCAAAAGTGAAAATAAGAGACAAGGAAAGTAGGAGGCATCATTAGTCACAGCGTGACTTAAATGCACCCAATTATGTTGATTATATACGTACATATTAAATGTGTTCACAGATACAGTACTAGTATCATTAGTATTGTTTATTAATGTGAACAAAATTATAACCATTATATATAACTGTGCTTTAATCATGAATGTAAACATTCAAAATGCCCTGATTATGCTCTTTCATTTATTACTTTTCATATAATGAGTAACTGTTTGTGAATGTCCAAAGAAATATGCAAAGACCAAAGTACATGATAAATGGAGTTACTGTCTTCCAAAGAAACAACCGAATCTAAACTCCAGTTTAAATCCTCCACAAACCTACGTAGATACCTATATCTCCTTTACTCACTAAAGGCACATGGCCACTAGCGGGCGTGTATTCACAACAAAAAAAGACCAGATTTCTTGCAGCGTAAATAAATTTCCAAATAAAACACGGTAGCAGTCAGTAACTCCAGTAACCAGTGCATCCTGCATGTGTTTTTTTTTTTCACAGTCTGTCCATGCATCATATGCATAACAGTCCTCAGAGCGGGCTTTACCATGGCACAGCATCCTAAAGATGCACTGTACTCGAAGGACGTTTCGCTTGCATTAGAAAACGGTCCGTTTACTGTTAGGAAACCATTATCAGTGAAGTTTAATGTATGTCTTTTCGTGCATCACAAGCTATGTTTCCATCCAAAAATGTGAATTAAATTTATACTGTATATTTTTATATTCAAAACTGGAATATTGCATAAAAGACGTGTGAATAAAGCAGTGTTCTGGTGCCAAATATCAATAGTAAAAACTGAGTTTGCTGTGGTAGGAGAAGCTGCCGTTTCCTTATTTAATAAATGACTTGCGCCCCAGAAAACGATGCCGACATGCAGTGAATGCGTGGTGGCAATTAGGCCATGAGATGCAGAGCGCAGATGCTCTTGACAGTTTTGGAGGTAATTAATAATGTAATAACACTAATAGTGAAACGGTTAAGGCATTTTAGAATGACCAAAGCAACATTTTAGATGTTTTACAATACATATTACAATGATCTCTAATTAAAAAAAAAAAAAAAAAAAAATCACATGACCTTTTTATGCACTTACTGGAATTTGTTCTGTAAAAGTGTTTCCATCAAAGTTTATGCGCATGTTTTTATCGAATAAAAAGTTTATCCTACTCAGTTAGGCGCATACATTTTACATGCTCGTTTTCAAAACTTATGCACATCATGGCGTTTCCATCAACCGTTTTTTATCCGCATTTCCAAAAAGCGCAAAAAAATAGGTGGATGGAAACATAGCTATAGATGCAAATGGAAAATTAAAAATTTTCCCTTTGCGCCATGTGATAATAGCTCAAAGTTTTACCCTTTAGCGCTTCCAAGACTGGAACCTCATGTCTCATCACAAAGGGGCAAACAAAATTGACATTTAGCCTACAATCCTAGCACAACTTACAGTTTTATCTGTTATCTCTCTCTTTTGGTAGTACCCAATTAAACGTGAGATTGAGGAAACCAGACCTAAATTTATTGGGAGTCAAGGTAGAAAATGTTTTTAGCAGGCAATGGGTGAACAAACTGAATATACAGCAGAAGCGGTCAGGTGTGGAATAAAACCTCACAGGAGCTGGACTATAAAAACAGTCCTGTGCAGACCTCTATTCTGATCTTCATTATATCCTATGAGACTCCTGTTGAAATCATGTTCATTGTTGAGATAAAGTATTAAAACATTTGAATCATGGTAGTATGAAGCAGATTAAGGCTAAAAACCGCTGATGAAGCAATTGCTGTGAGACAAGCATTGTACGACACCAAATCACCAGAGCTTTTATTTTGCCACAGTCGACATCTGGATCTTACAGTTCTGATCACATAGAGAAGCAGCACTGTTGTATCATACTAAATACAGTTTAAGTCTAATAAAACACACAACAAATTTAAAGTGTCTTTTGCCTTTTGGATATTTTAAATTACATTATTTACATTATCTTTGAAATATAATTACAATACAATGAACATGTTCAAGATGTAATTTTCAAATTGAAAGGTGAAATATGATGAATAAAATGTAAATTTGAACTTCCAAGATGTAAATAATATAAATATGACATTTTCAGGGTTCCACAGCAAGGCATTTTAGAATCCAATTCACAACACACCAGCAGATGTGGACAAATCTCCAGATTACAGCAGGTCACTTCTCATATATTGTAAGGTCTAACAAGTGCATAATCAGCATGTTCAAGTGATGAAATAAAAGATCTCATTAGACAAAAACCTAAGTGATTTTTTTTTTCTATATTTCTTTGTTTGTTAGTGCAGTGTCAATTGCTCCTAAAACCATATAAAACCAACAATACAAAAAGTGCATTTCCAATACGAAATGTGTTTTTTCTTTGTCTTTGACGCTCTTTGTCATTTACCAAAAAAATCAATCAAGACACTGTAGACAACCAACAAGACCTTGGCAAAACCCCAAAGACATGTCAGAGCATTGTGGGATTAACTTACGCACTTACATCAGGGCAAAGAAAAAAAAAGAAAAACTGTCATCCAATACATAACATCAACTTCCCGACTGGATGTTCTGATTTACATTTTCAAATTATTATTCTGTCTCCTGTACTGTTTTTATTAGAAAATGATTGCACTCGCTTGGGCTGATTTCCGTAGTTTGGTTTGCTGAATCACTGGGTGGAATTAAAGGTCTCCTTTGGCATGTGTCAACAAATGCTGTCAACAAACATATTCAGGGTCATTTAAAGAGACTGCGTTATGCCACATACACAGACACAAACACACATACATAAACACAAACTACATCAGCCAGAAGCAAGTGAGGCAGGTGAAAATTTGCATCATGTCAAGCCTTGTCCTGTCTGCTGGCTGCAAGAGATTGCCTCTTTCTCTCCTTCTCAGAAACACACCAGATTCTGACACACACAGAGACCTTGAAATACCTTGTTTACCTGGATTTGTGTGGCAGACACCGTCAAACCTAATCCCGTTTAAAGCTTATGTTTCTAATTCAACCTGACACGAAGCATGCAAATGAGTCTACCCACAACACTCGCACACAGACACCAATTTGCCTCATAACACTTGTGACTTGTTGAAGATCTCTGTTAGAACAGCTGTTACAAATTAACACCTCTGTCACAGTCATATACGCAGCAGCATAAAGAATTATCGCAGGGATATCAGTGGCATATTTGGCAGGATAAGCAAATAAGTTATAAGCAAGGAAGCAAAATGAGAACTGGAAGCCAGACGAACACTATAAGACTAATGCTCATTGCCTTTTGATGCATTACACGTACTGCGAAACTAGATAATATTTAGCATATATACATTTATTGCAATGCCAGAGGAAAATTGGCTCTTCCAGCTGAGTCTGATTCATCACCCAAACATCTTATAGAGGATTTTCTTGCCACCGTCTTAAGCTACTGACATTATTGTCTGCAAAGCTGCTTTGAAACAACTTTGATTGTTAAGTCAATTCAAATAAACTCTAGAATTTTATATAAACAATTGAAGAAATCAGATGCAAAAGCTTCTGAAATTTTTTCTGAAATGAGCCTGTCTCTGTGTAGGTTCAGTAATATCACTTTTAGGCCAAAGAATAGGTTATTTTAGGCCCGTAGCCAGTCTGGTGAAAGGAGTGGATCTTTTTTCTCCAAAAGTGGACCTTTTTGCATTTATACGCCTCGTTTTCTATTTAATTATGAGATTTAAATACTGTATTTTAGTGACATTTTAAGCACTATTTTTTAGCTAGATTAGCTTGTCAGATACACATTTATTATGTCATATATCATTTGAATAAATAGCAATCTGTCAACTGTTTTAACCCTCTTCTTCACGGTGTCACCATATGGCAACATGATACTTATGTTCATTTCCCTGCCACGGTTTTTTTAAGACCAACATTTTTTTTTTTTTTTGGAAAAAGAAGACCTTAGTTTAGCCAATGATGTGCTTTGGTTAAGTCACATGACATGCTGTGTTTTTCTGTAGCACGATTTCTGACAGACTGGCTTTTATTGTGAGTGGCTACTAAATGCAAATGTGAATGTCAATAAAAACAAAGTATCAAATTATGTCAGATCCTCAAAAAAATCTGAAACATCACCTTCAGTAAGTTATGATGACATTCACAACAACAAAATTTTTTAATCAAATTAGTTTTTTGCATTAAATGTATGTTGCCAAATGACAACACTGTCAATAGTGGAATGTGCAATCTTGACCTGCTCAAGATGGCACCTTGGATGGCCGCCTCGGTGTGGAGCTCTCCAGTTTTTGCACTGTTTTTGTTAGTCTGTCCTGTTTTATGTTTATCAAACACGATCAGTTATACCAGGGACGAACTGCTGAACATTCGGCAGTGCACACCCACTAATCACTAACTGGATTTTAATTTCTCTGGTGTTTTGTGGACATTGTCGTCGGTGAAGCAGCTGCACTGTGGATAAACTACAAGACGCGCAGTCGTTGGAAGCAAGCCGGCGCGCTCGTCAGGCTGAGACAGCCCGGCTTCAGAACGGCGCTGCCTAGCATCCATCTGGCGAATCTCCGCTCTCTTCCTAACAAAATGGATGAACTACTTCTGCTCATACGCAAAAAAAGAACTTTAACAACTCTGCTGCGCTGTGTTTCACAGAAACCTGGCTGAACGAAGCCATTCCAGACAGCGCATTACACCTACCGGACTTTCAGCTGTACAGAGCAGATCGCAATACGGAGTCAACAGGCAAAACGCGCGGTGGTGCGACATGCTTTTACATCAACAGAAGGTGGTGTACAGATGTAACTATGTTAAAGAAGATGTGCTGTGCTGATATGGAAGTGCTTTTCATCAACTGTAAGCCGTTTTATGCACCAAGGGAGTTTTCCTCGTTCATTCTCATCGGTGTTTACATTCCACCGCAAGCACACGTGAGTACTGCGTTGCAACAGCTGTCTGATCTGATCACAGAGACTGAACAGCGACACCCAGCCTCTGTTTTTATCATTCTCAGTGACTTTAACGGCCAAAACTCACACATGAGCTGCCTAAATTCAAACAGCACATCACATGCCCCACCAGAGACAATAACATTTTGGACCATTGCTACACTACAATAAAGGATGCATACCGCTCCATCGCCAGAGCAGATCTAGGACTCTCTGACCACTGCCTGGTTGATCTTAAACCAATTTACAGGCAAAAGCTTAAAACTACTAAGCCAGTATTAAGAACTGTTAAAAGATGGACCAACGACACAGAGCAGGTCTTACAAGCCTGTTTTGAATGCACTGACCCCAGATAGCAAAATACACTCGGGCCAGCTCCGGCTAGATTCTCGCCTGCCGGAGACTTACCCCTCGGCCCAACTCCGGCTGCCGTACTCGGGCCGGATGCCTATGGACTCACTGCCCGATTCCGGCCCGAATCAATCGGGCCAGATGCGGCGGCCGTAGGCGAGCCGACGCTGTCGCATCCGAGCCGGAATCGGCCGCGAGTAATGTGCATTGCGGGCCGGAGCTGGCGCGACTAAGTCTTCATATACCATATAAAACCTTCTGGTATTACATTAATACTTGATACATGGTATTACAACCATTTGAGTTGATATAACAGCAAACACAGGCTATGTAAACACAAAGTGTAGGCACTGCATTTAACCTTTAAATAAAATGAAAACAGCATACATATCCTATAACGCAAATAACCAAACAAAGGACAAAATAAATAAATGATAAACGTTTATTGATTGCAAGAAACAAATAATACTCAAATTTAATAAATTGTTTTGTAGTGCACAAGAAAAACAACAATAAAACTGCACAATACACAGGAAGATTTATAGAAAAAAAAAATTATCTGAAATTGCACACATACACAAAAGTTTTCAAAACAACCCTGTTTTCCCAACAGATTTGAATTAAAAAAAATTGTACAAGACATCTTAGTACAGGTAAATTTTATATAAACTTGAATATAGAAACCAATTTAAGATATAGCAAGAAACATCTTACAAATACCTATGACAATACGTAAAATATACAAGTCAAAGTTGTAAAAAACTGTAAATTCTGAAGAAACGTCTGAAAACATTATTTAACATTAAAATAATAACAACAATAAAACAAAAAAATATATGAATATAAAACTGCAGATGTATAAAGACCTAAACTTAATTTTTAAATAAACTTGAAAGAATAATTTGAATAAATTGCACAAACAGCAAAACATGAGATGATGATGTGTGTGTGTGTGTGTGTGTGTGTGTGTGTGTGTGTGTGTGTGTGTGTGTATTATATATATATATATATATATATATATCTTGAGCAATTTTATTTAGAATTTTTGTTTATTATTATTACAGTTATTGAAAATGTTTCAAGATGTTTCTTCAGAATTTGGCATATTGTCATTTTTATATATATATATATATATATATATATATATATATATATATATATATATATATATATATATATATATATATATATATATATATATATATATATATATATATATATATAAAAAATAGTGATTTAGATATTTGACACATTAGCTTCTTTCCTTCCTTCCTTCCTCCGTGCCTGTCAGGAGCAAGTTGTAGCCACCTTGTAATGCATTTTTCCACCTCTTCATCAGTGGCATGGTATGGACATTTGTCCTCACTGCATCTGTGATCAAAAGATATACAGATAATTAGTAGTGAACAAGTACAAATGTTAAAGAAAAAAATAAACATGCTTGCTCTCACATAAGTACAACCTAAATGGGACTATATATAGATTTCTTTTTGTTCCTCTGGTTAATAATTCAAAGAAATACACAGATGAAACAGCCCCTAATTGTATTGAAATGTATATTTAAAACCAACTTACTGACTACGACAGTCCCAAGGGGGATGCACGAAAGGCCACTTTTTGTTTTGCCCCACTCCAGTTAATTTGTTTGGCCAAGGAGTTAGCCAAAAGCTTTCCAATACGCCAAACTGCTTCCTTGGTGGAAAACACCAATAATTCATAAGTAGGCTACCTACGAAGCAAAAAATCAAATAAATAAATAAACTTAAAACACTTTGAAATACACAAGAGCTTGAACTTACCATTTTCTTCATTTGTTCGGGCTGGTCCTTTAGTTGATTTTCAAGCTTTTCCAAATCAAACTGGACAAAGGAAGGTCAAATGTGCTTACATCTGGAATTTCATCATGTCTGTTTTGGTTTTGCAGATTTTTGAGAATCAGGACCAGTTGCTGCTTTATGTCGTCTTGTGATTTTAACACTTCAGACAGTGGTGCTAAAAAAAGAAAAAAAACAAATTAGTATAAATCAACCTATAGCTTATACAACTTGTGTAAATACAACAGAGGGTTAGATACTGCTGATATTCTCTAGTTGATCTTTACTTTCTAGCTGCATAAAGCCTTTACAAATGTAGTGATGTCTTTAATTCTTACAAAGACATGATGAGTACCAATAAGTTCTGTCTTGATCTCCAACTGCACTGGAACAAGGACTGTAAATGTTCATAGGCGCACTGGAATGTACAGTATCTGTGCATCTTGATGGTGTCCTTAAGG
Source organism: Danio kyathit (assembly GCA_903798195.1). NCBI lineage: Eukaryota > Metazoa > Chordata > Actinopteri > Cypriniformes > Danionidae > Danio > Danio kyathit. Next base: position 42,906,897 of record LR812519.1, on the reverse strand, counting down.
ATTCTTCCATAGTCATTGGTGGTGATGGTAGTTGCGGTGCTGCATCTAATTGCTGAAATATTCATATCTGCTTTTTTTCCAGCCTCTTTGTTCCAAATATTTTTTCTTCATCACTGTCACTATAGTTCTGTCTTTTATGTCCCATGATCAGATACATTTACAAAAAAACATTATTTTAGTATAGTGCCAGGGCAAAAATTGCAGGTTGTAATAGATCAATGAAATAATGTTGACAGTATGTGTTTAAAATAATTGCAAACAAACCTGTTCTTTCTTTTGGTGTATGACGGGCGATCATCGTCCTCATCTGTTTGCAAGTCACATCACAGTTGCCTGTGAAGGGAGTCGAGCTTCCTCATATGTGTCTATAATAAAACATCACATTGTTGTTAACCTCCCCCCAAAAAAAGTTCAAATCCTGAAATACTATCAAAGTTAATTAATGGCTATAATACCTGTAGTGTAAATGAAGGTTGCACAAGATTTAATCGGGGATTCATGCAGTGTGACAGCCTTATGATTCTTAGACATAGATTTGTAAGATGGTTAAGCACATCTATCATTCTGTACCCATGAAGATGGCACAAATTCCATTTCAGATGACTCGAACCCCACAATATGGAACTCATTAACTGAGCCTTCAGATGTCACCATATCATAATCATCTAGGTTATCAAAGTCTTTATCTTTAGGGGCCTCATTTTTACTATATAAGACTTTTAGATAGTGAGAAGTGTCATCACTACAATGAGTTTGCAAAGGCTTCAAAATCTGAGCAACACTGTCCCTTGCCCTATTCAAATACTATAATTCACAGAGTAAAACTCATAATTTTCAGCCATGACTTACATTTACTGGCCTCTTCTGTGCCGAGCTTGTTTGATCATGCTCAAGGATCTTGTTGTGGACTGTCAAACAAACAAACATACAAAAGTGTATAAAAAATGTTTATCTTCACTAGAATCATTATAAACATTAATAATGACTATTCAGAAAAGCCTGAAACAAACATTATACCCCTTGAGCATAAGCCCAAAATTGTTATTTAAGTAAATTTAAAATAAGAAACCTTTTGGATCAGATAGTTGTAAGTTACTAAAAACACTGTTAACCTAACATTGTGGAAAATGTTTGATGATGATAGCCAATAACAAAACCCATTTCAGCTGTTTGTGAAGCTATTAGTATCGAGCTTAGATCACTTTCGTGATGCACTGCATAAACAAGTTAAACAATAATATTTTATAGATCCAAAACGATTAATTTTTTTTACAATATCACTCAGAATTATTTCTGTTGGGTAAGTACACAACTGTAAAATCATTTTTTCAACACCCATGGTATATTAAAATGTTAACTCAGAAATAAAAAGCACGTTTTGCCATGGTAGTGTTAACGGATTCGTCTACAGAAACTTTCTTTAACGTAACGTTAAGATACACACCAATTCGTTTCAGTCATGTTTCTTTAAAATAATTAAAATAGTTTTCAGTTACTAAACACTGTTACAATCTAACATTGTGTAAAAGGAACAGGAACTTTCAGACGTGTTTGTAACGTTAGCATACACATCAATTAGCTTCAGTCGTGTTTCTTTAAAACTAGTTGCATTTTGTATCAAATTGTTTTAAATTACTAAACTGTTACAACCTAACATGTGAAAAAATGTTTTGAACACTAAATACGCATATTATACAGTATAAAAGCAGTAAAAACCTTACCTTTCTGACCGGAAAAAACGAGTTCCAAAACTTCTTCTTCTTGTAATCTTTAAGGCGGTTGCCAACCAGCTTTTTGGAGCATTACCGCCACCATCAGGACAAAAGTTAAACAAGCCGAGTCCTTGCCAGCAGCGGCCCGGACTCTACAGACAGACTCGGGCCAGATATGGTTAACAGGAATCGGGCCAGGGCTTTACAGCCGCATCACAAACACATGTGCGAGAGCGAGCTGCGGGCCATACTCGGCCCAGATAACACTCGCCGATGCCGAGTCGGAGCCGGAGGCGCCGAAGGGTAGCCGAGCTCGGGCCGATTACTACCTGCTATCTGGGACTGGAGTGTTTTTGAAGCTGCAGCCACCAACCTGGACGAGCTCACAGACACTGTAACATCATACATCAGTTTCTGTGAGGAGTTATGCATCCCTACCAGGACCTACTTATCATTTAACAATGATAACCATGGTTCACCCCAAACATAGACAGCTTCGTTTAGCCAAAGAGGATGCCTACAGGAGTGGGGACAGGATTTTGTACAATCAGGCCAGGAACACACTGACAAAGCAGATTGGTGTGGCTAAGAAGAGCTATGCCAAAAAGCTGAAAAAACAGTTTTCTGCCAACGACCCTGCATCAGTGTGGAAAGGCCTGAAGGACATCACTAACTACAAGACACCATTCCCCAGCATCGACAGCAACAAACATTTTGCAAACGAGCTGAATATGTTTTACTGTAGATTTGACACCTCTGACCAGACACCCCACACCCCCCGGACCATCTCCCTACACAGCCATCAACACCTCCAGCCATCTCCCTTCCCCCCCCCCTGCACTTTAGATCAGTGAGGATAATATCCGTCAGATCTTCAGTAAACAGAAGAGAGGGAAAGCACCAGGCTCAGACGGCGTTTCACCAGCCTGTCTGAGAACCTGCACTGACCAGCTGGCTCCCATTTTCTCACAGATCTTCAACAGATCACTGGAACAGCGCAAAGTTCCATCTTGCTTCAAATGCTCCACCATCCTCCCAATCCCAAAGAAGCCAAAGATCACAGGACTTAATGACTACAGACCTGTTGACTACAGATCTGTGGCCAAGTCATTCGAAAGACTTGTGCTAGCATATCTGAAGGACATCACTGGAACTTTGCTGGACCCCCTGCAGTTTGCCTATAGAGCAAACCGGTCTGTGAATGATGCAGTCAACATGGGACTGCATTATACCCTACAACATCTGGACAAACCAGGGAACTATGAAAGGATACTGTTTGTGGACTTCAGTTCTGCCTTTAACACCATCGTCCCATCACCGCTCGAGTACAAACTGACCCAGCTGTCTGTCCCCAGCTCTGTCTGTCAATGGATCACCAGCTTTCTGACAGATAGACAACAGCTAGTCAGAATGGGCAGAATTACATCCGACAGCCGCACCATCAGCACTGGTTCCCCCCAGGGATGTGTTCTCTCCCCGCTGCTCTTCTCCCTGTACACCAATGACTGCACCGCAAAAGACCCCTCCATCAAGCTCTTGAAGTTTGCTGATGACACTACTGTTATCGGCCTCATCCGGAACGGTGACGAGTCTGGATACAGACAGGAGGTGGAGCGGCTGGCTTTATGGTGCAGATACAACAACCTGGAGCTGAACACGCTCAAAACAGTGGAGATGATAGTGGACTTTAGGAGAAACCCCCCTGCACTCCCCCCACTCACCATCATGAACAGCACTGTGGCTGCAGTAGAGTCATTCAGGTTCCTGGGCACCACCATCTCTCAGGATCTGAAGTGGGACATTCACATAGACTCTATTGTGAAGAAAGCCCAGCAGAGACTGTACTTCCTTCGTCAGCTGAGGAAGTTCAACCTGCCACAGGAGTTGCTCATACAGTTCTACTCTGCTGTCATCCAATCCATTCTCTGCACTTCAATCACCGTCTAATTCAGCTCAGCTGCCAAAACTGACCTCCGTAGACTACAGCGAATAGTCCGGACTGCTGAACGAATCATTGGCACTACCCTTCCTACACTTTAAGAACTGTACTCTTCCAGAAGAGTAAAAGGGCTCGCAAAATCACTCTGGACGCCTCGCACCCAGCACGCTACCTGTTCGAACTGTTACCATCTGGTCGGTGCTACAGAGCACCAAGCACAAAACAGCCAGACCCAGGAAAAGTTTCTTTCCTCAGGCCATCTACCTCATGAACAGTTAAATACTCTCCTACTGTGCAATAAACAAGCAATACTTTCTCATACGCACTTGTACACAGCACCTTATAACAATATACAATGCAATGCTTTCTCACACGCATTTGTACACAGCACCTTATAACCTGTATATTTGTAACAAATCTGTACATACAACTCAACATTCAGATCCTTTGACTAACTGAATCTCTGTTTTATGTTTATCGTCTTTTTTCATATTCATTTTGTGTTGTCACTTGCAACTTTATGTACACTGGAAGCTTCTGTAGCCAAAACAAATTCCTTGTGTGTGTGAAGCACACTTGGCAATAAAACTGATTCTGATTGCAATGGGTTAGCTAGCTAGCAAGGTCACCTGTGAACTTTTAGGTTGTAACAATAGCAACATGAATGCTAGTAATATAATGTTGATTAGTTGTATGTTAATGATATTTGCATTATGGATAAAATCTAGTTTTAATGACAATACTTCTTTTGAATAGATATGAATACAGGGAACAGTGTATTAGCGAGCACCACCATGTTCTATGGTAAGTAAACAAGAAAAGGACAGAACTGGTTCTTCCTGCAGATGAAAGTGAGGATGAGATGGAATTTAGTGACCATGAGAATGATGCAGATTGGACATTTCATAGAGACAGTTCAGGTAAGTTAGCTCAGAGGCAGATAAGACAGGTGTAGTATAGTATAGTATAATATATAAATATTTAGCTAGTAGCTACATTAGTCTGATGCATCTGGATATACTAGACCTGTTATTTATTTGTTATAATATTAACTGGAGAAAATATTTATAATGATTGTATGTTGTATAGATGATAATACAATATTATGTTTGTTTTTAATAATATTCAGCAAAAAAGAATGGAATGAATGAAAGCTGTTAAACTATCAGTTGTTAGAGAGTATGTATAAGGGGTTATTTATAAGTTCTGTGTTAAAGCCTATAATACTGCAACACCAATTAAATCATTTCAAAATGATTAATTATAAGGAAAGTTTTAATTTGAAATTTCTAAGTTAGATCCATTATTGGACGTTGTTGCCATATGGAAACATATCATAAAGTACCTTAAAAAAGACATTTTTCCGTTTTTTTTACAGCACTTCAAGTTTTAAGAATTTTAAGAAAGAAAAACAGTCAAATATTTTTTTTATAGATTTATTATAATGCGTGCGGTAGAAGGTTAAATTAAAAACTGGAGCCTATTGTCATTTATTAGGCAATTGACAAACTGGCCAGCACATTTAATTTTTCTTAGTCAGAATTTGGCCATTTCATAATTAACTAGCCTCTCTTATAAACAGAAAAAAGTAGACACTGGAGATTTGTTAATTATCCCCGTTGTAGCAAAACCATATTAAACTGTGACCCCAAAACCAAGGTGTAAATTGACCCATGACTTCTGTGCACCCTGTACTGCTACAGCCCTACTGCACAAATGGTATATACAGGATATGGCACATTAAATTTGACAAACAGATGCTTAAGCATAAGCTTGATATGAATATGTGCATTAAATCAAGACATTTAGTTTCTTTACAAGACTTTATATTTCTTTTAAGATATATGTATTGTGTATGTATATTGCCTATACATTTTTGTTGTAACCAAACTGTAAGCAAAAATATAGGTGAACTTTTCTGAGTAGTGAAAGAGCAGCAATGAGTAACAGTCAATAAAATAATGAAGAGGAAGCTCTATTTCGGTCTTTGTTTTTTCCTCATTTTCTGCAAATGAGTTCATGTTAGTTGACATGCTGTCAGGAATAAATTGTCACACTGCTATGCATGTGATTTCATGCAAAAACTAATTCTCATGATCATATTACACTCAGTGGGGCAAATGATTTTGTACATGACGTATGATTACATTTATATGCACTCTCTTAATGTAATTATAAGGGGATTTTGGCAATATTGGGATTAAACTTTAACATGTAAACACAATATTTTAAATTTATGTGATTAAAATATATAAATTTGCCCTGCCAATCCGCGGTTTTTAATAATATTGTCAATAATATTGTTCAAAAAGGTAATGATTCACACTCATAAAGAAGTTGCTTCGTGTTGTTTTAATTTTTACATTCTACGGGTGACTCAAAAACCACAAACGTTTCGGCACAATGCCTTCCTCAGTCACCCGTAGAATGTAAAAATAAAAACAACACGAAGCAATTACGAGTGCATTACCTTTTTAAACAAATTTATGTGATTAACCTCATAATTGTATACTGTAAAACCTAATCAATGTCCTAATTAACACTTTTTAGCTTTTTTCATACTCGACTGTACCGAATCTCATTTTCATCATGCAATTTTTGCATTAATGGAATTATGCTTTGAATGTCTTTCATCATATTTTACCATCAATCGTCCAAAACGGGTTCACAAACTCTGTGTAACATAAGGAATCGGGTGACAACGGAGGTGAGGGTCCAAACGCAGTTTATAAATAACTTAGTCTGGCAGGCAATGGTCAAACAGGAACAAACAGATACATGAGGGTAAATCGCAGTCGTGGTCACAGGCGAAAAGTCAGTGCAGGAGATAAACAGTAGTGATGTGACGTTGTGCAACGAGACTTTGAAACATGTAAAAAAAAAAAAAAACGTGCTGACGTGAGACGTCTACTCCAGCCAATCAGAACATTCAGGCACATTCACATCCAGGCTGTTTATAAAAAAAAAAATAAAAAGCCGTTGAATATTTTCAGACACACTTAGCTGCTAGTCAGAAAATGTTTCTATGTTCCTTCTTAATGCCAACGGTGTCAAAAATGATCAATAAAATGCTTATAATAAACCGCTGTTTGTTTACCTTCAAGCTTTGCTTCAGTTGCTTGACGCATGTGCACATGAAGGAGTGCTCCGGTGAGCGCCAGCACACACACATATTATGTACATCTCGACATGTGAAAGTGTTCCTCCATATGTTTTCATCGAAGTTGTTCACAATACTTATCCATCCACAGAATTTGTAATGTAGTCAAATGTGTAAACGTTTGGCTGTGGTTCGCGCTTCTGCCTTTGGATATCTCTGGGACAAAGCAGCTGCATGAATGCTAAAGCTTTAAATAAAAGTGAAACCATCAACAAAAGCCTGACCCCTTCTATGTTTACAAATACAAGCGTTTAGAGGTCATTTCTGGTTAATAATGTCAGAATGTACTAGTATTTTGGAAGGAATGTGTGAATGGTCTTTTCTGGAAAAATTCCGGAACATCCTCACCTGTGTGAACAATGCTTTTTGAATTTCCGTTCCGGTAAGTTTCTGGTATCGCTGTGTGAAAGGGGCTAGTGTCGTCATTCATTAGCTGTCTATTTGATGACTACCCAGCAAGCATAGGCTATTTTGTTTTTAAAAGATGTCTTATAGATATCTAATAGACGTCTAAACATGGTCGTCTTGGCTAAAACAAGGCTAAATTTGAGCTGTCAGTGAAAATCTAATAGACGTCTAAGAATAGGCCAAAACTAGACTAGTCATCAAATAAACAGAAATGAATGACTACACATATAAAGTCTGTCTAATCTGTCTATTTGACGACTAGTCTAGTTTTGGGATATTCTCAGACGTCTATTAGATTTTCACTGACAGCCCAAGTTTAGTCTTGTTTTAGCCAAGCTGTCAACGTTTAGATGTCTATTAGATGTCTATTAAACACAAAATTATTTGCTGGGTAGTCTTATTTTTTGAACTATTCTAGTAGATTCTAACTGACAGTTTAACAAAGCTGCCTGTGTTTGGATAGATATTAGATGTATTTAAACTGAAATGCTTGCTAGAATGGGGTTGTACTGTGATCAACTCCATAGTCTGATTATAGAAAATTTGCACATTACTGGTGCACATGTAAACAGAGTCGATGAGTCTTATTTGACTGAAATATTGTGACCTTACAGTTGAAGGAGACTCAAACTTAGCGTGGGTGTCTTGTAAACATTCAAATATACTGCATTCAAAATAGTACTACTAGGCTACTGAACGTCATTCATGGCATATGACAGGCCATAATTTGCAAACTCGAGAGTTGCTGGCTCAAGCTATTTTTTGCTATAATTTAAGCAAAATACAACTGATTAAAGGGGGGAAAAGCCTCTCCCACTCCTTCTACAGCTGTTCCGCATAGTTTGACAAGTCTGTTTGCTCTGTGAAAAATTGCACAAGTTTCTACAGACACTGCAGACCCTTTAATATCCCTATCCAAACATAAACTTTTGCAATCATAACAAACTCTGCAGATGTACTAACACACAAATGTGCGCACGCAAACACTGACGCATCCCAGCCTCTAAACTTGTAATAAGCGTCTTCTGAGATACGCCACATATCATAAATCCTTCATTAGTCATTCTTTCTCTGCGTGATGAATGTCTTCGCCCCGAGTGAAATCTATATCAGATTACAGCGATATTAATGTTTCAGACATTTTCACGTTCTCCCTCCCTCTACATACACAGATCCCCCTGGAGACCGAGGCTTTGCAAAGCTTAGTCTATGGTAGCACGACTTGCACAGTGTACACTCGCAGTTGCGTGATCAAGATGCACATTGAATACACAAGGCTTGAGTGATGAAGGAGACGGAGACCTTGATCAAAGACTCTTCAAGGTACATGAGTAGAAAAAAAGCACACAGAAACAAACCTCAATTGCTATTCTTTATCTGATCTTCATATAGCTGTCACCTTGGAAAGGTGTAATAAAAGAGTGTCTCACTGGTGTCTATATATGAGAGAGAAATACACAGAAAATGTCATTAATCTTACGATAGCAAACCATCAATAAAACTAGACAAATAGCCAATTGTGCCTTCCCCTACGTAATACAGGGCTAATATTAACCATCAATTTCCTCACTCAAAGGGGCCGACAAAAGTTGTGGAGTGGATGTTAGCTTAAAATGGTGGCAATTTTGTGCTGTTGTAAGCTCATTTTAGCTCGATTTCATTAGCTAATATTGGACTCCTCCTTGGCAGCACTGGATGTCTTCGCCTTCTTCAACAGCCAATTTTGCTGTCCAATATTAGCTAATGAAGTCAGCACACTGCAGCTCTGAGTGCAGACTCTAATGAGACTAAGCTGTGTAGAGTTTAAAATGGGATTATGTCTGTTTTACACAGTCTTTCTGTCAAATTAGCCCTGTGGCAGCAGACCCGTGAAAAAAAAAAAACAATATCCACTTTCAGTCCACCTCACATCCACATCGATTCATGTTAAATGTAAAATTAAAACAGTTATTTATTTATTTTATTTTTTACAAGCTTAACGACAGACAGAGGCTGCAAATTAGCTAGAAGCCTCTGTCTGGTGCATTATGTAACTTTGTCTGGTAATTATATAATGTTCCTTTGGTAATACTGTAAAGTAAACAAACAGAAGAATTAAATAAATTTAAATTTTAAATTTTAGGTTGTGCTTTTTTGGCCTAAAAGTGTTAAATAAGTAATGTGTGTTCACCCTAAAAATCCACTCAATGGTCAACTGAAATTGCATTTACCAGTAAGATAAAGACGCATATACTGTATGAGCTGCAATGTCAAAGGTATACTATAAATGTATGATTTTCCACTAAAAGATCACTTATCTTAGGTTATCCTATCCTATCATATCTCACGTATCCTATGTTTATATATAATAACTTAAATTTGATTGTAACTTTAATGTTATTTGACTGTAATGCAATAATGTGCAACTTTTGTAAAGCTGCTTTGAAACAATAATTGAAGAGTTCAGATGCAAAAACCTGAACTCAAAAAAAAGTGCCGTCTGAAATATCCATCAAAAATTAACATTTTTCCTAGCCTCGTTTGTTTACTTTGAGATATTTCACTTTAAAGACCAGCAAAAGGACTTATTCATTGCCGTAAAAGTGATGTTACTGAACATACCCACCTGATAAAAATACTCATTTTAGAGGAAAGTTTCAGATGGCATTTAAAGGTTTTTGCGTCTGAAACTCTTCAATTATTGTAAAAAAAATACATATACATACATATACATATATATATATATATATATATAATATATATAAAGTTGAAGTCAGAATTATTAGCCCCCTTTGATTTTTGATTTTTTAAATATTTCCCAAATTATGTAGGAAATTTTCACAGTATGTCTGATATTTTTTTTCTTCTGGAGAAAGTCTTATTTGTTTTATTTCGGCTAGAATAAAAGCAGTTAAAAATCTTTTAAAGCCATATTAAGGTCAAAATGATTAGCCCCTTAAAGCTATTTTTTTTTTCCGATAGTCTACAGAACAAACCATCGTTAAACAATAACTTGCCTAATTACCCTATCCTGCCTAGTTAACTTAATTAACCTAGTTAAGCCTTTAAATGTCACTTTAAACTGTATAGAAGTGTCTTGAAAAATATCTAGTATATTATGATTTACTGTCATCATGGCAAAGATAAAATAAATCAGTTATTAGAAATGAGTTATTAAAACTATTATGTTTAGAAATGTGTTGAAAAAAAATCTTCTCTCCATTAAACAGAAACTTTGGAAAAAATAAACAGGGGGGCTAATAATTCAGGGGGGCTAATAATTCTGACTTCAACTGTATATATATATATATATATATATATATATATATATATATATATATATGAGCAATTCCAGTGTTATGGATGTGACATTTGCAGTAAAAACTCAAAACATAAATTCACATAGAAAGTATATGCTAATATTATATTGAAACATCTGTTTATATTTTCCAAACAACTGACCACAGAGTTGTGGAAGCAGAAAAATATCCATCTGTAAACATTTTTATACTTTAAATGAGGATAATAAACATGCGTTATGGATGTGACAAAAAAGTCTGTGAGTTTACAGTATACGACATACTTTGCAGAAATTCTGTCAATTAAACTGCACAACCTGAAAGAAACAATGCTAATCAAACAGATCTGAGTCGGCTCACTATAGAACAAAAATGATTGATTTTATTTTATTTGACATTTTTGCATGTATGAGGAAAAAGTGTCGTTATGGATGTGACATCTCTCTGTTATGGATGTGACAGCTGTGAAATTGCCACTTGTGTGATTTTGGTAAAGTTAAATATAATAGTTTGAAACATTGACAGATACATTTATGAGTATTGGTAAAGTACTGTAAAATACTTGCTTACCCAAAAAAACCTGAAACGGTTTCCGTATTTTGGTGAAAACTTAATTTTCTTCTCATGGCAAGGTTGACATTTGCATGGAATTGCTCATATATATATATATATATATATATATATATATATATATATATATATATATATATATATATATATATATATATATATATATATATATATATATATATATATGAACTTGAATTTAATTAAATTATCCCAAGCAATAACAACAACAAAGATGTATAACTTAATTTTGCTGTGAAGGAGCTTGTAATTGTGAGAGTTGTTCTCAAGGAACTGCTCCATTGTCTTCAAGGGCAAAGTACCATAACTAATGCCTGGCTCACACTGTATGATTTCAGCTACAATTTGGTTGTCTGAGACAAATTTTGGAAATCTCTACAAGATTCCTATAATCCTAGCCTACAATCATATGTTGTCTTGACATGCTCCCCAACAGATAGTTACAAGCAATCTTAATTCAAATGAATGTATCATGCTTAATTTGGCCAATATCAGTGTAAGGGCAGCAGCATCTGCTTAGTGACCTCTTACATCTTGTGATTTTACTGTATATAAAACAGTGGACAACTTTGTTATCATAACGCAGTCACTAACTTTCAAGTCATTTAGGAGAAGTTGATGAATTAACATGCTGTAAGGCCCAATCCTAATTCTACCTCTTAGCCCTTCCCCTTGTCCCAATTCTCTTTGGCTTGAAGGCGTAGGACTAAAAGTAAGGGCCAAATAGCCCTGGAGATTTTCAGGACCACACTCGAAACCAAGGGGTACAATAATTTCCCATAATACACCATTTGCAACGGCAGCATGGCTGCAAATGGAAGGAGATGCACAAATTAATATTTTTGTGTCATTATTATGCATTTTTACAACAAACAAGCATGTTTTAATACATTTATAATGCCGTTTGTGTTTTCCCTTTATGCTTTAAAAGAAAATGTTAAAATAAAAAATGCTAAATTTCGCTATCTATAATAATAAATTCTGTATAGTAGTCCCCAACATACTTTCACATCTGACACTCGATGACACTCGAATACCCTGTCAGAAAGTCTAATGGCTGGGTGTGAGCTTTTTACAATATATAATGTTAGTGCTATTTTCGTGTGTTTACATAGATGAATATGGCCACGGTGTAAATGCATCTCATTGCAACATTATATCATTATGATAACATGCTATCGTTGCCTTCAGTGATTTGCTGAAGATAAATACCAAAAAATAACACAACTGGAATAACTACAGCAGTCATGATCGTCAATCCGATATGAAAATAGATCGCAATGACATATGATGACGGGTGCAGGTGTTGTAGTGCTGTCGTATTTCTTAGGGGTAAATTTTGAAGCCCTTCCTCTTCACACTTTGTTTTAAGGGCCAAGGGGGAGGGGGAAGAGGTAGGGGTACAAAAATAGGGATTTGGGATTGGACCAAAATTCAGCAGCAGTATCATAAACTATACTCAGCGCCATGAAAATGTTAAAAAGGGATACATTCTTAAATAAATTATCTATGGTTAAACAAGATAAGCTTCCCCTCACATCCAAAGCACACTTTTTGGGACTCATTCTCTGCCAAATACTGTGTTGTACTATTGGAGGTTGATCTGGTCACACACATAATCATCTGGGAAAAAAATCCCACAAATAGATTTCTGCCCTTGGTTATGTAACCAAGATGCATGTTCGGAAAACAAAAAGTAAAACTCATTATGACTAACAAGTACGATTTTTAGAAAGAATACTCGGTTACACTCAGTTAATGTTTTTAAAGTTAAAGAATGCATAGACAGCGATTATCCAATGTTTGTTATAGCAACTACTAGCCTCTCTGAAATCACTGACACTACCATTAGCGGCTGTTGGAGTCAATGTTTAACTCCAATGAATATTTCAAATACTTTCCTCACCAACAATGAGCAGAAAACGAGAAGTAATAGGTGCACCAAATTTGACAACTCCAAATCACTGCAGGATTGTCAACATTTTATTATCAATCCATGTTACTGTATGAACAAAATTAATGCTACAGGTTGTTTGTTTTCTGTGTGGTATCATTTCAGAACTTACTGAATGTCTTAAAATAAGCAACATAGGCACATTCTGAAAACGTAGCCCAATAAACATTTCTAAAGATCGTGAATTATGTAGCCAGAAGTATGTATGGCTGCATTTAATTTTAAAATAAGCGCTATGGGGCGGTATGACGCCATTCCTTTTCACGCTTAACAGCTGACTGCTGTATGGATGGCTTTCCGGCTATTACAAGTTTGTCCAGTTAGCTCACCATGTACGTCGGTGGACTTGAGATGCAGAAAGATGACCACGACGATGGGGTTTGAGTCCGATGAAGAACAGTTCCAGAAAGCAGGTAAGACAAAAATGGAAGCCAAAAAATACAATAAACAAGTAAATAACAGGGTGAGAATGTGGTAAAACATGGTAAAAAAAAAAATCAAACAAGGGTTTTTCTTTTTCTGAATTTCTTTTTAAATTTGTCGGTTGGTTTTAGACTCGAATGGCACTCACAAGAGAAATTTGAGATCTCAAAAAGCATACACCGTGGCCTCTCGTGGATTTGTGAAAACAAAAACTGAAAAAAAAAAAACGTACCTTCTGGGACGTATTTGATGATCTCTAGAAATGTATATAGAGGTACGTTTTCAGAATGAGCCTGGGTTGCAGATATGATGACACTTGATTGTCATACAGTCTGACACTATGACAACTGAGATCTTACAATGTAACATGAGAATCACATTCCTACAGTCTGACAAGCTAAAACTCTATAGGGTGATTAAAAAAAATAATAATAAAAAAAAAAAAATTTGCACAGTGTGAACCTGGATCAACATGTTTTTATTAAGCAGACATTGCTTTCCAAACTAAAAAAAATCCGCTTTAGCATACAGATGATGTTTTTTTTTCCCTGCTTTACTTCTGTGTACTGGTTTATTGTGTCAGTACTGATCATGTTTTCTGTTTATATACACATTATTTCTGTACTGTTATTTTAGTGTTACCTGCTAAATTGCTACTCATACAGGTCACTAAATTGTCAAGTTAAATTTACATCTGAGACTGCTAAATGATGTTACATTACATTGCAGTAGGTGTTATCTTGGTGGCTGGCTTGAGAAAGTTGTTGCACACATAGAGTAAAGCTAGATTAATTTCTAAATGTCACATAAAATAGTTTATACTGTTGCTCACCGGTCTCCATCCATGGTTTGTACTGAAGTAAAACCCTCTTCCAAGGTTATCGGATAAAGTGCAGATAATGGCAGGTATTGAAAACCCCATTCCAGTTATCATCTATTCTCATCGATGCATAGAGAAAATCCTCACGTTTATTGTTGCAAATCTATATATGCTAATGTTGTCTTTATTTTTATAATCGATATTGCATATTACATCATACTGTATTTGGGTTAGATTTTAATGTTTCTCGCATGCTGTAATTTCCACAGGCATGCTAAAAATTTACATGATGACATACTAAAGTGATACTGAATTAGTTATATAATTAGTGTTCAGTTCAGAAGCAGTTATTAGATTTTCTTAATATAGTTTTTACAAATTAACACAATTATGTCGTCTAAGTGGATAAGCAAAAATGAACAAAATCCCGTAGGTTTTTTGTAGGAAGCGATCTGACTCATTTTATTTATTTATTTTTTTCTTTATGGTTCCCAGATGACTCAGTGCAGCTATTTTGGGGTCCAGACTTGATCAGGCTAGTGACGTCTTTATTACATCAGCCTAAAGGGGATCCAGCATTGTACTGTTTTTATTGTGTGAACATGACCATCCAAGCAAACACACAATATTCATCTCACCTGGAAACAGTGATAAATTTGTTTTGATTCTGAGCCGCCTCATGCCCCCGATGACCAGCAAGGCTCCTTCAGCTGCCAATCATCTGTTCTTTAGTGCCACTAATCTGCCTTCTCATCAGGTCTTCAACAGAGATCACACTCTGTTTTTAATTGACCTGATGCGTCAGCATATCATGAGCAATGAGGCAGAGCTCCCAAACACTTGCCAAATCTTGGAACAAAGCCAATATGTGCTCAGTCAGATCGCAGAAATCATCTGATTGGCTTTACTTCCTACTTTCAGAGGCCCTCGATCAGCACTGGGATCACAGCATCAGCTGCTGTTGTTCAATTTAATGGATGCATGAATAAATGAATGAATGAAATCCATAAAAAATCCTTGAGATCCTAAAGACAGAGAACTATTTAGACTTCTAATTAATCAATGTACATCTTAGCACATGTTGTGGGTATTTTTCAACAGGATCATTCTGAAAACGTAGCCCTATATACATTTCTGGAGATTGCGGATTAAGTGGCTAGAAGTATGTATGGCTGCATTTCGTCATTAAATCAAATGTTATGGTGCAATATGATGCCATTCCTTTTCATGCTTACCAGCTGACCACTTTCTTCCATACAGAAGACAAAGGTAACACTTTATTTTGATGGTCCATTTGAGTATTAATAGACTGTCTGCTTATTATCTGTTGACACTGACATATAACAGTCCTTCAACAGACATTTAACTGACTATAAGAAACTTTGCAAGTACAGTACATGTCAACTTACACTAACCCTAACCCCAACCCTAACCCCAACCTAACAGTCTACTTATAATCTAATGATAATTAGTTGCAATGTAACTTAAATTCAACAAACGGACCATCAAAATAAAGTGTGACCAAGACAAATACCCACAACATGTGCTAAGACATACATTGATTAATTAGGAGTCCAAATAGTTCTCTGTCTTTAGGAACTCAAGGATTTTTAATGGATTTCATTCATTCAGCATTCATTACCAGCTGACCGCTTACTTCTGTATGGGCGGCTTTCGCACTGTAACCAGTTTGTTCACCAGGTACGTCGCCAGGTAAAAAGAATATATATATATATATATATATATATTATATATATATATATATATATATATATATATATATATATATATATATAGAGAGAGAGAGCGACGCAGTGGTGCAGTATGTAGTGCTGTCGCCTCCCAGCAAGAAAGTCGCTGGTTCGAGCCTCGGCTGGGTCAGTTGGCGTTTCTGTGTGGAGTTTGCATGTTCTCCCTGCGTTCGCGTGGGTTTCCTCTGGGTTTCCGGTTTCCCCGAGGTGAATTGGGTAGGCTAAATTGTCTGTAGTGCGTGTATGGATGTTTCCCAGAGATGGGTTGCAGCTGGAAGGGCATAAAACATGAGCTGGATAAGTTGGCGGTTCTATCCAACCCCGGATTAATAAAGGGACTAAGCCAAAAAGATAATGAATGAATTATATATATATATATATATATATATATTATATTATATATATATTATAATATATTATATATATATAATAATATATTATATATATTTAATTTATTTGTTTTTTTCCAGAGGTAATGTTTTAAAGGACCCTCAGCAAACAAATACTGGATGCCAAAATTCAAAAATGTAAAAGAAAATGAAATATGGGAAACATGAAAGCAAGATGTGTAGAAAACAAAAGAATGTCTAGAATATTTTATAAGGCACAAAGTGATTTTAAAATAGGGATGGAACAAAGAGGATATGCAAAATACGTCAAAGAAAAGAAGAGGGTTTTTTACACGTGTTTTTATATTGTAAAGAATTAGGAGGATTTTTAAAGGAAAGTAAATTTTAATTAAAAGTTTGATTGGAGATTGGGATGAAAATGAAATAAATTGGAACACAGTGGTGATGCTTGGATGGGTTAAGAAAAATTAAATTAAGAAATTGTAAACCTATGTATAATGCTGATGAAGAGTGCTATGATAGGAGAATTGTGGCGAAAAAAGAAAAAATGGTGATGGATATATGGAACATTTTTAGAATGAAAACAGGAGGATATTTGGAAAAATTGTAGGTGTGTTTTAAATTGAGAACATGCTGGAAGAAATTCACAAGATTTTAACGACCAAAGCATGTAAAATAATAAAGAAATCAACTAGAAATTGCCAAGATTTTATTGTTTTTTTAAATTATTGTGTTGCAATGTCTTTTATGGTTAATGTTTAATTTGCAATTTCTTTATTAAAATTTTTTTTTTAAAAAAATTACATCGGCAGACTTGAGATGAAGAGAGGAGTTGACCACAACGACGGGGTGAAGAGTGGTTCCAGAAAGCTGGTAAGATAAAACCAGAAGCCAAAAACTAAAATAAACATTGAAATAACAGGCTGAGAATGTAGTAAAATCTGAAAGTGTTGTAAAATCGGGTGAGGGCTTTTTTTTTCTGGATTACTTTTTAAAACTGTCGGTTGGGTTTAGGGAAGGAGGAGGGTGGGTCAGTCAGTCATTCAGTCAGTCAGTCAGTGGGGAACGGCCTTTACGCAAGATCAGCAGGCGCAAACGGCACTTGCGAGAGAAATTTGAGATCTCAAAAACATACACAGCGGCCTCTGGGGGATTCGCTAAAACAAAAACTGCAAAAAATTTACCTCCTGGGATGTATTTCGCGCTCTACAGAAATGTATATATTGGTATGTTTTCAGAGTGAGCCTGGGTATTTTTAAAAGGTGTTTAATTATGAATTCTCATTTACCAGGAAACATAATTTCTAGACATACACAGAAATCACACATTATTTAACATGTTAATTGTGTTAAATTATAGGTGAGACCATATTACTTGTTAATTCACACTTTAATTTAAATACAAATAACAGCTTTAAAAGGGTGAGAAAGATTGAATCATTTATAACAATATAATTATTTTATTATTTCTATTTTTTTTTCAGAATAGTATTACATTGAGAATTCATGTAACTACTGAAAAGCCTTGGAGGGCAAAACATCACCATGTTTCCATTCATTTTAAGCAATAAATGTTTGGATCATCTCTCAAAAGAATAATATATATAATTTACAGGATTAAATTCAATTTACACATTATTCATTCATTCATTTTCTTGTCGGCTTAGTCCCTTTATTAATCTGGGGTCACCACAGCGGAATGGACTGCCAACTTATCCAGCACATTTTTACGCAGCATGCCCTTCCAGCCACAACCCATCTCTGGGAAACATCCACACACTCATCCACTACGGACAATTTAGTCTACCCAATGTCTTTGGACTGTGGGGAAACCGGAGTACCCAGAGGAAACCCACACGAACACAGGGAGAACATGCAAACTCCACAAGAAACGCCAACTGACCAAGCCAAGGTTCGACCCTGCAACCCAGCGACCTTTTTGATACGGAGGCGACAGCACTACCTACTGCGCTACTGTGTCACATGTACACATTATTAACATCAAATTGTTGCAAATGTACTAAAAATAAAAAGCTGAAAAATCACATGTACATAAATAATCACAGCATTTGATTAATACTTTGTTGGTGCACCTTTGGAAGCAATTACAGCCTCAAGTCTTTTTGAATATGATGCCACAAGCTTGGCACACCTGTCTCAGGGAATTTTTGCCCATTCCTATTTGCAGTACCTCTCAAGCTCTGTTAGGTTGGATGGAAAGTGACGATGTACAGACATTTTCAGATTTCTCCAGAGATGTTCAATCGGATTTAGGTCTGGGCTCTGGCTGGGCCATTCAAGGACATTCACCGAGTTGTTGTGAAGCCACACCACTGATATTTTGGCGATGTGCTTTGGGTCATTGTCCTGCTGAAAGATGAACCGTCACCCCAGTCTGAAGTCAAGAGCACTCTGAAGCAGGTTTTCATTGAGGATGTCTCTGTACATTACTGCATTCATCTTTCCCTCGATTCTGACTAGTCTTCCAGTTCCTGCTGCTGAAAAACATCCCCACAGCATGATGCTGCCACCACCATGCTTCACTGTAGGGATGGTATTGGCCTGGTGATGAGTGGTGCCTGGTTTTCTCCAAACATAATGCCTGGCATTCACTCCAAAGAGTTCAATTTCAATCTCATCAGACCAGAGAATTTGGTAAAATTCCAGGCAGGGAGTGGCTTCCGTCTGGCCACTCTACCATACAGGCCCGATTGGGGGATTGTTGCACAAATAGTTGTCCTACTGTAAGGTTCTCCTCTCTCCACAGAAGAACACTGGAGCTCAGACAGATTGACCATCAGGTTATTGATCGCCTCCCTGACTAAGGCCATTCTCCCCCGATTACTCAGCTTAGATGGCCGGCCAGCTTTAGAAAGAGTTCTGGTGGTTTCAAACATCTTCCACTTACGGATGATGGAGGCCACTGTGCTTATTGGAACTTTCAGAGCAGCACAACATTTTTCTGTAACCTTCCCCAGTCTTGTGCCTCGAGACAATCCTGTCTCGGAGGTCTACAGACGATTCCTTTGTCTTCATGCTTGGTTTGTGCCTTGACATGCACTGTCAACCCTGGGACCTTATATAGACAGGTGTATGCCTTTTCAAATAATGTCCAATCAGCTGAATTGACCACAGGTGAACTCCAATTAAGCTGCTGAACATCTCAAGAATGATAAGTGGAAACAGAATGTACCTGAGCTCAATTTAGAGCTTCACGGCAAAGGCTGTGAATACTTATGTAACTTCAAAAAAAAATCTTTATTCACATTGTCATTATGGGGTATTGTGTGTATAATTTTGAGCAAATAAACTAATTAAATTCATTTTGGAATAACGCTGTAACATAAAAAATGTGGAAAAAGTGAAGCGCTATGAATACTTTACGGATGCACTGTATAAATTACAATAAAGACTATATTCTAAACAGCTCAGGAAAAGAAAATGATTGACACAGGGATACAGAAAAAAATATAATAATTTCAAGATCGTAAAATAAAACTGTACAACTGTATGAAACGTAAAAGAAAGCTTTGCAAGCGTATCTAAAAATAAAACTTACAGTATAGTTTAAACCAAGGGTGTCCAAACTCGGTCCTGGAGGGCTGGTGTCCTGGTGAGTTTAGCTCCAACCCTAAATCAAACACACCTGAACCAGCTAATCAAGTTTTAACTAGATATACTGGAAACTTCCTGGCAGGTGTGTTGAAGCAAGTTAGAGCTAAACTCAGCAGGACACCAGCCCTCCAGGACCGAGTTTGGACACCCTTGGTTTAAACGTTGTTGAATAACATTTAAATGTTTTATCATACTGCTATATTGTTAAAGTATTATATTGTTGCTTTATCAAATGTTATGTTGTGTTTTGACACTCATGTTGTAGTCCTTTTTTATCATTTTTGTACAGTCATTTTATTTTTCAGATAAGATTACAAAGATTTGTTTACATTTAATTCAGTTGCACTGTTTCATTTTTGCTGCAGTCTATTAGTTAATGCCAAACAAATGATGAGCTATTTGCTAATATTTAATAAACAATTCACAGTGTGCAGTTATTATAAAGTGTTATCAAATGGGGCTGACCTCATTGTGTCAAGTGTGAAATGTGGTGCAGGGGAAAATGATGTGGGATTGTTTTGCATTTGGCCCATTATCTAGTGAGTGGAACTCTTAAGCCGCGGTCACACTGGACTTTTCCCTCCATAGACTTCCATTCATACGCACGCGAATGCGTCAGACCGGAAACGCAGGGTCATGCGTCGAAATTGCATCACTTGACTGCGTGAAACCAATCCAGGATCAAAACATGACCTCTCTGAACAGAAATTTAAAACATGGAGCAATCGCTCGCTTTTTTTAATGTCTAATCATCTTGTTTAATCCCGCCCCTTTTCGCAGCGCCGTACGACAGAATTTCACAAGCTCAAACTCTAGTGTGACCGCGGCTTAAATACTACTAAATTTGTAGGAACAGTTTGGGGAAGGAGCCTCTTCCTATGCCCCACATGACTTCACACCAGTGCACAAAGCAAGGTCCTTAAAACATGGATGATAGAGTTTGGTGTGGAGGAACTTAACTGGCTTGCACAGGTTGAGTTCTGAGCAACTTTGGGATGAATTAGAGCAGACTAGAGCCAGTCCTTCTCATCTAACATCAGTGACCAGACAGATGCGCTTCTAGAAGAATTGTCAAATAATGCCATAAGCACACTCCTAAAGCTTGTGGAAAGTTTTCCCAGAACAGTTAAAGCTGTTATAGCTGCAAAAGAGGGGCCAACTCCATATTACATTGTGTATATACACAGTATGCAGGCAAACAGATGAGCCCACAATATATTCACCGTCTTAATGCTTAAAGCCATATAAGCTTCAAAAGGCAATTTAGTGTGTTGTATTTATATGTGTGGGAAACTTAAACAGACTAATTTTTTAGGAAGATTTGACTTTTTATTCAATGGTACTCCTTATCCTCTCTGTATGAGATATTTCATATTATTTTGGCTCAAGAAAGTGTGCTTTCAATGCATTTCTTTTTGTCCAACCACAAAACTCTTGTGCTTTCTACATTCACTTCAGTATGTATGCTTTGCTGTCACATAGAAAGACATATGCTCTTAAATAAAAAAAAAAACTAATTCTGCATAAGGTGTTAACAGGTTAAAAATCAGAAAAGTGGAAATATGATCAAATTGGAGTAATGGGCAAAATACCTATGCTGGTTATGATTTTATACTGAAGCCTTTTATGGTTTCAAGCATTGACAGATTATTAACTGTAATCTGATTAAGAATGTGCATGTCAGTCAAATTACTCATGTAACGCAGGCCCGGATTGGCTAATCGGGAGGACCGGGAGAATTCCCGGTGGGCCGGTCCGTTTTTTGGCAGCGGGTGTCCCTAGCTGTTTGCACTCTCAGCAGTCGCACTTTTTTCATTTATTTATTTATTAGACCATAGCCTCACTTTTTTTATTCATTATTTTGCCGCAGCTCCGCTCTTTTTATTTATTTTCTCGCAGCCCTGTGAGCAAAATGCAGCCTGCAGGTTAATGATGATGTAACTATCATTCGACCCAAACAGCGGCACCTTAGTGAATATAAAAATTTGAATAATTAATATTAATGAATATTACACCTGCTCAATGAAAATCAGATGATTCACTACCGTAATAAATCTGACATAACTTGATCAGAAATCTAAAAAGAGGAGAAAAAGTTTAAGCCATCGAAGTGATAACAGCACCATTGTGGTCCAGCGGTCAGCAAGTTGCGTTACAACGCCACCGACCCAAGTTCAGACCTCACCTGAGTAATTAAAAAAAAATATTATATTATTTTTAGTGTTGACATATAATACTGTTTGAGTTTCTTATGTAGGTACATATTTTAATTAGATTTTTTTGTGTGACCACCATTACGAAGGACTGGATATCTAAAAAGAATAGTGCTGGAGATTTAGCTACCCTTTAAATGTTCTCATATTTATGAAAAATATTTGAAGTTCTAAAGCAGCTGTTTCCTTGAAAAAGACGTGATAGTTTCATTTGAAACTGAATTGGAACTGACGTCATTTTAATATAGTCAGTCGTGAACTGAGGTGGGCTGGTCTAAGGCTTAAAACTCCAGGGCTGAAAAGGAGTCCCACTCCAGCCCTGATGTAACGTCACATGAAATCTACAAATGTTAAAATGATGTCTGTTTATTGATGTTGGCACCCTTGGTGCACATTGAATCTGTAGCTGGTAACTACAAAGATGGCAGGCTTTTGGACCTTTATGTGACAGCCATAAATTACGTGCCCTCAAGACCTCATGCATGATGAAAGACAGCTGTACTAGAGCTCTTGTGGGACTCTGTGGGTCATGTGTTCAGGGACTGGAGCAGGATGTGTGGTAGAACAAGTTTGATACACCAAAATGGAACTTTGATTCAACTTGTATTAGAATGACTTGATGCTTTTGGAAAATCACATGTGCCCTTATTGTTGTGGGTATGAACAACTCCATAAGATACAACAAACAATCCAGTTATTGTTATACAATTTACTTTATTAGGAGTCATAAAACACTTAAAAGTGTTTAAAAGAAACTGCTGATGTTGCTTATTTTAGTTAGTGTGCCTATTAGTGGTATAAGTAAAAAACAAAACAATAACAAGCTTTTTAAGGTAACAAACTTTTTTTAATATTAGTTAATATTTCTCATATTAAACATTTTACACAAGACAGCTTTGAGCTTACATTATAAGAAAATTAACCCAATTTTTAAAGTTCTGTTTACTTTTTCCTTTTTGTAACAGTCTGGGCTTAATTAGCTGGTTTAGTTGAGTTTGATCTGGACTGGTGTTTAGTAAAATGGAGGTACAGTATGTAGGGAGCAGGTAAGGACCTTTGTGTAGTGTTAGGTGTAAGGTTAGGGTCAGGGTTAGGGTACACACTGGGACACTGATACAAGGAAATCCTCATTGTACAATTTCAAAACAGCAATTAATGTACCACAGCATAACTGATATTTTCACATAGTAGAATATTTTTAAAGTACATTATAGATAAATAAGTTGTTTTCTATACCAGCTACATTAGAAATGCAAGTATAAATACATGTAAATATAAATTAATAAATAACAGTTAATCAAAAAATAACAAAAACTATACATACATACATGAGCAACATCACACAAGTAGCAGTGCAATTTGGCTGTATATTGGCACTGGTGGGAGGCGTGGACTGGTACGAGGCTGCAGGCGGAGTGCCTTGGTGTCGCACTGCTACTCGTGTGATATTGCGTTTATACAACAGTACGACACTGATTGTGTATATAAAAAGAAAACAAAGACGGAGAGTCTCAAAATCCATTCTTTATAAGGAACTACTTTCTTCTGCCATTCATTCACATCTGCAGCTGATGTCAGAACAGCAGAAATCGTTGCTACTTTACACACGTCACTTTAGAGCCATTTGAATGATTCTCTAGCGTAACGTCTAAAGTGATGACAAAACAGGTGACTTTGCTGACATTTTAAGATAATAAGGCTGAACAGCATGAAATGCCATCAGTCTACAGAGATTTCCCAGTATTTCTCTGTTGCAATCTGGAGATCACAATAATTATCCTCAAAAAAGCCAAAGCCAACTCTGTGGCTTCGCAAAAATGATAAAAGTGTCAAACTCACCACAGATGAGGAGAAATACATGCAGAAATCATGAACCAGATTACTGTTGTGTTTGCGCTAAGGAACAGCGCTAAACACATGCAGGCATTTCTTCTTTCTTTTTTGTTTACTGAACTAGTCTTCAGGAACGAAAACAGGAGACGCATTAGTAACAGATGGCCAACCAAAACTCAGGGCTATACATGCAAGAGTGGCCAACACAAATACATACATTCCTGATATGAGAGTCCCATCTCACACTCAATACACTACAATTACTATGGTATAAATACAGCACTGCAACATACAAAAGAGAGAGATTGACTTAGTAAGTCACTTACCAGTTTTATAATGATGTAAGAAATTAGGAAGATAATGCTGACTCGCAGGGGGAGTATCACAATGGAGTGTCAGTCAAAACACTCGAAACAAGATCTTATTCACCAATGCCAGTACATACCTCTTCACATGTGGTATCAGACTGGTTTCTAAATCACAAATACATAAAGACAGACCAAACAAATAAAAATCAATAAACTGCATGAACAATACTCCATAAATAAACAAGAAACTGCATATACAAACAATACTTCATAAATAAACATAAGAAAACATAACTCACAGTTGAACGCAGTCACAACAACATATGAGGAGTCCAGAGCAGTGAAAGGCCAGTGCATACTGCCACTCTGAAGCTACACTATTTAAAAGGGGCTGATGATTGGAGTGATGAGGTGCAGCTGTGAACAATGTGGTAGGCCTTCAATGCGTGCATCAGAGACGTTCAAGAAACAGTGGGCAGGGCTTCAGGGAGCATGTCACAAAGATTTTCTACAAATGATTTGATCAGCTGTAGTTTAAAGTTACACTGGGTTTTTCCTTCAAGGGCTTATTATGCGGTCTCTGTCTCTGAGAAATTATAAATATTTAAAATAGGCACTGTCCTTATAAATAAACTTCATAGTGGAAATCTAAACAACTACATTCTCACACAAAAAAGCCTCAAAAGTACATTATGTTGTTCAATGTTGTCCTCTGCTTGTAGCTGTAAGTGGGCGGAGTACAAGGGTGAATGTTTCCTGCTTTAGACTGTCCCTTAAGGCAGTGTTTCCCAACTCTGTTCCTGAAGGCACACCAACAGTATACATTTTCATCCTCTTAAACAAACACACCTGAATCAGCTCATCTGAACATAAGAGGAGGCTCCAAAACCTGAAGTTATTGGGTCAAATAGGGGAGACATCCAAAATATGTATAGGTGTGCCTCCAGGAAAAGGGTTAGGAAACACTGCATTAAGGGAATATAGTGAACAACACTATCCCATGGCCTATTGAAATTTCCATACAGAGCAGGATTTGAAGAACAGAATCATAGAGATACAATCAAGCCCAAAATTATTCATTCCCCAGTAGGTATGTACATTTTGGCGGCCAAATGTAAATGGAATAGTTTTCATAAATCAAACAGCTTTCCGATCAGAGAAAACACATGAAGTGACCAGGTGTAAACAGGCCCTACATCTGAGTACTACAGTTTATTATTAGTAGTAGTCTACACTACCTGACAAAAGTCGCCTATCCAAGTTTTAGGAACAACAAATATTAACTTGACTTCTAGTTGATCTTTTGGTATTGGAAGTGGCTTATATGAAGGCAAAGGCCACTAAATAAAATATTGATATTTAATTATATAATTAGAACAGTAAAGTCTGACATTGTGTAGACAAAAGTCTTGTCACTTAACAGAAATAATGTACAGTATAGAATATAAAGTCATGGTGCAGTGGTAACAGAATTAATATTGTCTATGACTCCCATGAGCTTGGACTGCATCCATACATCTCTGCAATGACTCAAAAAACAAAGTAAGCCTTCTTGCAGGACTTCCAGGGTTCATCAAGATTCTTTGGATTCATCTCCAATGCCTCCTCCTTCATTTTACCCTAGACATGCTCAATAATGTTCATGTCTGATGACAAGGCTGGCCAATCCTGGAGCACCTTGACCTTGTTTGCTTTCAGGAACTTTGTTAAGGCTGAAGTATGAGAAGGAGCGCTATCCTGCTGAATAATTTGCCCTCTCCTGTGATTTGTAATGTAACGAGCAGCAAAATGTCTTGATTCCTCAGGCTGTTGATGTAGCCATCCACTCTGCAGACTCTCACACGCCCCATACTGGATATAACCCTAAACCATGATTTTTTTCCTCCACCAAACTTGACTGATTTCTGTGAGAATCCTGGGTCCATGCAGGTTCCAATAGGTCTTTTGCAGTATTTGTGATGATTGGGATGCAGTTCAACATGTGATTCATCGAACAAATCTACCTTCTGCCACTTTTCCAAGTGATCCACTAGAAGTCAATTTATTATTTGTTGCTCTTACAACTGGGATCGACAACAAGACCTTTGTCAGGTAGTATATACTAAAAATAGGACTGACACCTTAGCTGCTAGAATTTACAACAATTACTTCTACAGTGCAGTGGAGAGCTAACAAAAGGAATTAGGGCTGACTAAACCACTATAATGCTAAAAAAGGGATTATTTGGCTGTACTTGAGTTAATACGCAACATTTAAACACCTCGGGTATGTCAAATCAAATTCAGAATAAGTTTATAAAATAAACAGCTATATTGCCCACTGACTCTAACAAATAATCTCTCAGGCTATTAAAAAAGTCCACTTAATGAGGCATTTAAAAATCTTTCTCCATATCTCTTTTCTCCCCCTACACATATGGAGTCTCGGCTTTCTGCTTGCATCATGCAGCGCCATCCATTCATTTTTAATGGTAGGTTGGTCAGTTGGCTAATATAGTCAGCTTTATTAAGAATCACATTTAATGGGCTACATAAAGCAGGAGAGACTGTTATGGCCGCAGCTGAAGGGTGATCCTTTCTGTCTTCCTGCTGCCTCTAAGTCAAAACCTCCTTCAAAAACTGCTGCGGGGAAAGCTGCCCGACATAAATGCCCATGACAGCAGTGTAAAAACCGGTCTCAGATCAGCAAAAGAACTGCTTCAACTCATTACTTTCAAGTGATGGACATTAAATGGCGCTGGACTGTGACTGACCCTGCTGATGAGGAGTTCATAGGATCTAAGACCGGACCTAAGTCAGCATTCCTCTCAGCCTGATATTTGGACAGAAACTTTTCCTATGACCTCAGCGGGACAGGAAGTGCGTTTTCTAAAAACACAAAGGTCACGGGCTGCACATCCAAGAGCAGAAATGATTAAATAAGGTTAATGAGATCATGTTCAACACAAGGCCCATCATTATGGTTTTTAAAGGATTAAAAACAGTCAAGAGATTAAAGAAGTTTTTCACTGCAAGCAAAATGAGCTTCCAATAAATCTTGGCTGTAATCGTGTATGGTTTATACTTCTGCACTCAGGTTTAAGTCCAGTAAATCATGGATCCACAAAACAAATAAACTTTATGGTGGCTGTCAGTGTTGGGTGTAATTAGTTACTACTGTAATTACTTATCTACTCAAAAAGCAAGGGATTATGTTTAATATTTAGGAAATTACTTGATTACTTAATTATACTTGCCTTAAAACTGTACATAAATTCTACAGTTCTGTATAAATCAATTCAGAGAGATATTAGCTGAATATTTCTATTTTTGAACCAAAGGACATTTATCTTTTATCAAGTCATTTGCATATACTTAAGAAAAAATTCTGTTAGGTCAGTTGGAAAGAGAACAAGTAGAACATTCTGCCAAAGTGCCATCGTGCACAGGTACAGATTGTGCCGTTAGCAGACAATGTACAATCCAATTTTCTGTGATAAATCTTCTAAAAAGAACTGATACAGTGACATTTAAAATCCCTGCTGCAACTTTCCCAGCTGCTTCTCATTCCCTCTATTGATGTAAGTTTCATTTGCGTTGCAGACTATTTAGATTTTTTTAACAC